>JAANSK020291467.1:0-10456 GCA_011763485.2 Isoetes engelmannii
AAACAACCAAATGAAGTTCATGATAACCCTGATAATGAGTTGTAATTTTGACTATGGAGCCAACATGAATGAAGGAATATACACATGGGTGCTACTAAGAATTGACTTAGCCACAATGATTCATCCCGCCATAAAAAGTTTAGTTGCGGACCACCAAAAAAGGTGGTTATCTAGGCCCTTAATCACTGCCTCCCAAGCATCTTCAGATGAGATATGCACCTACAGGGATGCCAATAAGTTTGGTTTTACTTGGGGAAGAACCTTCATGGAAAGGCAGTTACGCATGGTGGAATTGGAGAGTCCAATGCCCATCAGTTTTGCCAACCAACAAAAATATTAGATGCCAAGGAAAAAGAATCTAGTAAGGAAATGGCATTCTGCAAATTTTTCTCATCTGCCCTCAAAAAATGAAAAGTGTGGTCCGTATATTGATTACAGATCTCCTACGACCCATTGTTCATAGGAAGTGCATGCAAGATTCCTTCCTGAGCGACACGAGATAAGACCTAGGCAAGAACCTCTGCCACAACTGTAAATAACAGTGGAGCTAATAGGCATCCTGTCGAGGTTCCTCTTGAAAGAGAATAGAAGAGCGAGCAGAATAATGAAGCCTCATGACATCAACTGTGAAATGGACATCAAAATGGAAGTGTAAGAGGCATTTCTCTAAGGAGATCCAGTCATCACTGTCGTATGCTTTTGCAAAGTCCAGCTTCAAATATATGATTTCACGACCCTGAAGCCGAGCCCAATAAATACCTTCATAAGCAGCAACTACATTGTTCAGTATGCATCACCGTGGCAGAAACCCTAGAACTCTTGGCGATCATATTTTTTACATGATCTCCCGTTACTGATGTCAGCATTCTCACTTCTGTGACATTCAATGGTTGTCACCAACCACCTTCTTGATTTACGGAATGTTCTGCTACTAACTCAAATGGTCGCATTGCATCGGTAAATCACGTAAGCCCCGACACATCTTCGGTGCCATTAAGCTAGACCAATGAGCTATTGCACTGTCTTCGAAGGTTGGCTGCTTGCAAGTCCACCTCTTTGTTGTCATTGATTAATCACTTCCTTTCCACTAAGTGATGGCGTGGGGACCTTAGCATACGATCTGGGTTGTTTCCCTCTTGACTTCGGATCTTAGCACCTGAAGTCTGTCTGTACTCATAGTTGGCCTATGAAAACAAATGAAATCAACTTGAAAAAAGGAACTTGAAAAGAACTTGCAAAACCATCCAGAACTCGTATACGGTGAACTCGCCTTATCCTCCTAGGAACTTCCCTCTATCAATGAGCACGTTGTTGGTCGGGCCCTCTAACCGCATAGAGGACATGGATGTGCCATCTCCTTCCTTTGCTCCATGGGAATCTATAAACAGCAGAAGCAAATATATCATATCGACACATGGCACAAATAACAATACAATGGTACAAGGCGCCACCTCGAAGGATGACATCCATCCATCCAATCGAATAACCATCAAGCATGTACCTCAACATCTAACAGAGCTCCTAGTTGAGGCTCCGGCTAGGAAGATGTAGATAGCAACAAGCAGAGTCATAGCAATGGCATTGGCTGGCACAAAAAGAATGGCTAGAGTTGACTGCCCTTCCTGTGCATGCTCTAAAGATAGACTGCGTTGTAAAGCACAATGACTATAGCCTGCCAGACACGTAGTCCAAGAGAACTACTCCAGGGTTAATTTGCCTCTGGTTCGGTGAGGCAGGATGAGACAAATTCCATCAAGGCAGTTTCCCACCAATACGAGCGACTAGAGGAATGTAACACATCATGTCGGTTCCCCACTCAAACCCACTAGGACGACATATCATCCAGGAGGTGTCAGACTCATACCCTGCCCACTCATGGTGGCAAGCTATTAGGTCTAGCCTAGAAGATCGCTCCAGTAGATAAAAGATGTGGAGGTCCCAACTGTATGAACAAGACCCCCTTTATGCATCCCAGTCACTGCACAACACCTACAGTCAGGTGGGCTCCTATGCACATACTACATTTTATTGGGAATTAATGGATCCAATTTAAGAGCATCATCTACAATATCTTTTAGGCCTTTTCCACCTTCCTCCATCATAGAACATCCATAACTTGAAAAATTACATATATCTATCCTGATATTCACATACAACTAACTTGTAGTTTAGGATACATTGATTAGGGTTCCTAAACTAGAATTGGGTTCTTAGATTCTAGCATAGCTCTACTAAAGACATAACATGCTAACCTATCTGTTATGATACATTCCATATCAATTACCTTCTTATCTACTCCAAATGCCTGCTCCTTGGCTGCTATCACCTGAGACTAGACTCTCCATGATTGTTAGAGCCTTACAAATTGATGGACCCCCTTGCATATTCTGAGATGGGCTCGATCTGGTGTTCTTCATATCAAAGACGATGCAATTCAGGCTATGAGGCACAATTTGGATCGGTTGATAGTTAGGGTTCCAAATGGGCTTGGGCTAGGGTTCAGATCTGTTAGTAGGTAAGGGTCCACATCTTATTGATGCACATGGCAGCAATGGTGGCTCCACGTCGCAACGATGGGTTTCCTTGCCTAAGGCGACTAAGGTAGTAGATACCCCCCCCCCCTCCCCCCCAAAACAACAAAATGGTAGGTGTTTCCCACCTTTTTGACATGTAGATCAACATGTTCCACATGTTGGACTACACTTTATGCTTGTACAAGTCGGCTGCTTTGACTTGTCCAGACGTGGTTGTAGAATATATTATTCCTATCATATATTCTGCCTAAACTTCACATCATTAAGGTGTGTGACATACTCGAACCTGCATCAACACTAAAAGATGAAGTATATGTTTACAATTTTTTATTAAGAGTGGGTAAATTAAGTTTAGAGTTCTTTTTTATTACATACTCTAAATTTTCAACTTTCTATGGTTATTGGTCATTTTGTGCCATTTTCTTACGAGCTTCAAGTTGAAGGGTTTCATATTCAATGCTCGCTTGGAAAATGGGGTCCATGAACATTTTTTTGCACACACTTACTATGAAACTTCTTGACACTCTAGATTCACCAGTTTTACTCTCTAAAATTCTAACTAACTATCTACAGACTCTAATTGTGATGAAATCAATTTCTCCAACTGTTTGAGGTCCAATTTGTAATTTCAACTCCAATTTTTCTACTAGCCCAGTTAGATAACCTACTTAAGTTAGTGGCTTCAGTGTCTAATCCAGCCAAACGAGATCATGGCTCTGATACCATTGTGACACTCCCGCTTTCCATACGTGGCGAACCCATTGTATGCTCTGATTAGATCCACCCTGAGCACAATGTCGGCCTGGCCTTCCGTCCAACCTGCACTTGGGATGATCAAGTGGTCGGGTAGAGGACACGGAGCTATCATCTCTGTCCCTTTCTCTATGGCACAAATAATAATGCGGCACTTGAAGGGTGGCATCCATCCATCCAATCGAATAATTACCGTGTACATCAGCATATATCTTGGCTACCCCAAGGTTGTGACTCAATGGGAAGACGACTAACGCTCTGGGCCTCCATATAGCCAATAGACATAGTCATGCAACGGTGTTGGCTAGTATAGAAACAATGGCTAGGTTTGACCACACCATCCTTCCATGTGTGCAATTTGCAGATAGACTAAGTTGTGACGTGCAATGACTATAGCCTACCGGGGACATAGTCCCAGAGGACTACTTCAGTGTTTATCTCCCCTAGTCCAATGAGACAGGATCAGACAAGTTACACACAGGTAGTATCTTGCTGATATGGGCAACTAGAGGGTGTGGCGCATCACGTCGAAATCTGACTTAAGTCCACTAGAATGACGCATTGTCTAGGAAGCGTCGGGTCCGATAGATAGAGCATGCTGAGGTCGTAACAATACTAACATGATTCCCTTATGCATCCTAGCCTAAAATGGAGCATCATCTACAATGTCTTCTAGACCTTTATCCCCCTCTCCCCAAGCACAAGAGGTACAGATAATGATCAATGTTCATAGAACATCCAAAACTTGAAGAATAACATATATCTAACTGTCTGATGTGCCTATGATCCCATTTGTATAGCAATCTTGGTCTATTGTAGTACTATGTTTCTTCACCATTGGTGGTGGTGGTGGAGGAGGAGGAGGACTTCACTACAAAGCAGCTGGTCTACAAGATGTAACATTATAAGGTTCAAAACATAAAGTTCAAAACCTATTTACAAAGATTTGTAGAAAATGAGCAGTTCTAGATTATACTGATCTGATAAGCACCTTTGATGTTTGCCTAATTGCCTACTGCATCTTTGGCAATCGATTACTTCATGTTCTTGGCAACTCATTGGAAAGGGAGGAACCATCCTTCCATCCTGTGTGCTTCATATTGTTATTGGAATGAGCAGCTCTAGATTATACTTATCTGATAAGCACCTTTGATGTTTGCCTACTTGCCTACTGCATCTTTGGCAGTAGATTATTTCATGTTCTTGGTAACTCATTGGAAAGGGAGGAACCATCCTTCCATCCTGTGTGCTTGATATTGTTATTGGAGTCTACACCTCTATAACATATAGAAAAACTAACTCAACCTTAGGTATGGCTCTATCTTGAAGCAATTATATCCATGTCTATACCACCTTCGATGTAAGCTAGTAAGATCTATTTTCTGTTGATAATGAAACAATAAGAATTTTTACCTTGAATAACTTGACCTACGTAACACTGTTTCAATTGTATTGCATAATTCTAGATGACAAGAACTATACCTTTGAATAAATGCAACTTTCATCCAAGCCTAAATCCTTGAACGGAATTGTCATCCTCAACTCTATAAATCCTCTTTCTAAACAATAGATTGCTTTTCAAGGGGCAATTTAAAAAGGACAAGGCAAAGCCTACATACATCACAAGGTGCTAAGGCACTGTATATCACCACTAAAAATATACAATAAACTTCTTACTTGTCAATAGTTAATTTGAAAATAGGATATAGTTAATCTTACCTCAAATTACAAATCTTATATCGTCTGGAGCATTAAAAAAGGGGGGTAAAGTATATAACTATGAGAATCAAGTAAGTAAATTGCTACAAGAAGAGGAGCCCTTAAAAAGGATAATAGGAAAACAAATGATCCCTTTCTTGTTTACTTTGGCTTGCAATGAAGGACAACAACAATCCTGTTACTATGTTTACATCAGTGCAAATTCAGTAGAGAATGGATTATGGCAAGGAGATGGAGTGACAAAGAAAAGGTGTTTGCAGCGAACGGATTCTAGCTATGGAGATGGTGAAATGACAATATTTTTATAGCAATAGGTAAGTAGATGAATGCAAACAATGGAATTGGCAGGAGTAATAAATGAAGGAAACTTATGATAGAAAAATAAAGCAAATAGAAACAAAGGAGAAGAATAATAGGAGGAGTTGTGATACACGTCAAACTCATAAAAAATTAACTATAGACGATGTAGATGGGTTGGTTGATAGCAGTAGAGTGGGAGAAGTTTGTGTGGTAAACGTAAGTTCATTTGATCAATTGGCAAAAGAGCCCCTCACATGATTTTGAAATGCTTGGTGTGGATGCACTTGAACCACAGAATTCCTGGGGCCACACGTCATTGACCAAGGAGTCCGTTAAAACTAGTAAATATGTGAAGTCCATAAGTCGGAAGCATCCAATGAAAGCTATTGATGTTGCATGCGTTTGTTTGAAGCATCTAAGATTTATCATACAATTCTTAATACTGTATGTGATGAGTTATGATAACTCATCACATACAGTATTAAGAATTGTAGATATGGCATACACATTTGATTATACATATTTCTGCCCTGTATGTAGACGAAGGGCACATGCAATTAACAAGATCTTATTTGGTTTGTGCTACACAACCTTTGTTTTTCCTTCACTTTGTACCTGTCATACTACGCGTCAAATCCGTTCTTTTATCATAAGTATATCCCCAAAGACAAATGAGCTAGTTTAGAATGAAGCATAACATTAGAGTACATGAAAAGAAATAGTATATTCCCTGACTGCCACTCAAGGGAGGGGTGGTCTCGAATATGAACTCTAAACGAGCACTTGCAGTCATGCTAAACGGAAGAGTGACCATTGTTTCATTCATTCAAATGTCATAGGGGGTCTAGCAAAGACAAACCGCAAAGAACCACTAAGCTGCATTTTCGCGTGGTGACAAATAAATAGAGTACTCAAAAATCTTGTTGTAGCAACCTTTAGAAGGAAGGAATTCTGCTCCATTTCAGCTTTGGAGCCTCTTTACATGTAATATAACTTGGCAAATAACTAAGCTACGTTGACCCAGAGAGACAACCAAAAGGAGGTGGAACAAAGTTAGTTCTTTCTAAAGGTGGAAACAAGAGTACCCAGAACTCTCAATTGTTACCACGGGAAAAAGCAACCTAGTTTCAGAGACATCAATCCTTAACTCCTTAACCTGCTCTGCAGTGAGCACAATGATTCCAACCATAGTCCTAAAAAAAAGCAAGTTGTGAAGGTAAGTCTTAATACCATCGAAATCACTGGAGTATGGAACGTGGAAAAGCTGCACTAACCACTAGGCTTTCATTATTCATGGCCACAATAAAATAGAGTACTTGAAAATCTTGTTACCTCCATATGCAACCTACCACAACCTCAAAGGTGAGACATCCCCCAATTTCAAGTCATAATGCTGCTTAAGCTTCTCTATCAATAGCGCACGCGTTCATATAGTTGATGCCTAACTGTTGCAATGGATGGACAAAGCTCAGGCAGCACTCTGGGTTGAAATTCGGGGACGTTCTCACCTTCGAAGTTATAGCAGATTGTATATGGGAACTACCACCTTAAGGAACAAGTTTTGCTCCAAAAACAACATTATGGACACAATGTTTCTTGTATTATCGTGTTTAAGCGATCTATACACATTGTTTTATGTTTTTGAAAGGAAAAAAAAAATGCATGTTTATTTGTTGCTTCATATTTCAATAATCAAAAAATTAATATGTAAAGTATAAATGACTTTTTCTAGATGCAAGGAGGAAAAAGAAGAAGATAAGGTCTTATGTGAACCGGATAAATTACCAGAGGTCGATTTAAGGAATGACAAGCGTATCACAAGAATCCATCTCGATAACATAAAACTTTGGTATTATAACTTGCATTACCCTATATATTTTTTCCCTTTCCACAATTTATATCTATTTATTTCTAGACTTTTTTTTTTTTTTTAATGATAGATAGATAGATGGATGGATGGATGGATGGATGGATGGATGGATGGATGGATGGATGGATGGATAGATAGAATTTTAATGTCTCCAGAGACCAACAAAGGGCCATGGGACAAGATAGAATGGGCATGACACCCAAACAAAATAACATGTCAAAATTGCCCAAACATCAAACAAAAAGAAACAAAGTGGATACACACAATTATATTATCTAGAGGGATTAGAAGGCCAGTGGTCTAGAATAATTGTTGTGCCTCCCTTGTAGACGGCCAATTTCTTTTCTCAGTGTGACTCCCTCAATTTGCATAGCTCCTCCTTGCGATTACACAGTTGAAGAGAGGACAGGTCCTCTTGCACTAAGAAACTAGCCCCCTTGAGGTGGATTCTATGATTTAGGACGTGGAGTCGGCTGAGAGCATTGTGAAACCAAACTAAAAGATGGCGAGGATGATCAGTCTTTGCGACTCTCCCTCTAGTAGCAGATGCAACCTATCTATCTTCACATGCATGATATCATTAGAGAATAGCATTGCCGCATTCATATCCCAAATGGTTGTCTATCTCTATCTCTACAACTCCTATTATTTTCAAGTTCAGGATTCGGGTATCAGGTGATAATTAGGTTGATGCCGAGGTTGCTGATCCTGTTCGGGAAATGTTTGCAAGCCCACCTCAACATACTGCTTTTTCTTTGTGCATATATACGACTCTAACACTTGTCCTAAGTCGTCAGCAATCCCTACATGCCTCCTATGGGGTATTTGTAACCAAGTTAACAATCAACTGTAAGAGTTGTGTCCATCTTGAGATAGACACAGTTATAGAAGTAGCAGTTATACTCCCCTTAGATTGAATAGATTGTATCTGGTGACGAAGTGCATGAAGTAAATCCTGGAGCAAAAATTTCACGAGATCTTGTGAGGTGACTTCTTGTAGTAGATCTATGTTGAAGGTTTCTCTGGCAATAACTCTTTGGAATCTTACTGGACCTCTCTCTCATTGAGCACTTCTGACACAAGTTCTTCTGGTAGAGGCCCCTCTTAGCCATGAAACCATCCTGGAGATTCCTTTGGCGCTAACTCATGAGAATCTAATTTTTCGTCTAATGACGTCTCGTCAAATATGATAGGCAATAAGCTGCACCGTTGACCCCTCTAGCAAGTACTCATGGGAAGCCAATTTTCCATCTAATGTCCCTCTCTATGAGGCGATGTTGCACAGGGGCACATCACCTCCAAATTGAGACCGACAGATTCATGAGGCACGCGAGGATAGAATCTATCAATGCTGCCAACAAGGGACCATTGAGGACGAATGCCACGCACTCCAGACATGCCCAACATTCGATCACATCCGAGCACTGTATGCTCAGATAGTCCTACCCGGGTAGCCATTGCATGTACTCTTGAACACGACCTCTGTGGGCATGCTAGCATCATACCTTTAGGAAGTCATAGATGCACGGTCTCGGCTGTCTCCTTTGGTACAACATTGAATTGTGCTTTACTATGTATATATACCAGCATACTTATTATTGCCAAGGTTTTTTCCTCGAAAACCCTTTGGGGCAGGTTTTTAATCCTGACAGTAATACGCTTGCTGCTCTCCTTGTATAGGTCCCATAGACCAATTGGTCTCCATGGACGATAAAAACTCTACTCTATTCTATCCTCTGATGAATCATGAAATGTCGCTGATGACTGAAGAGATGGATGGATGGATGGATGGATGGATGGATGGATGGATGGATGGATGGATGGATGGATGGGTGGATGGGTGGATGGATGGTAGTTTTAACATCACACCACTAGGCGGCATCCAGCTGGATATATAACCACACACCACCCTACATTGCTCGGTTGGGCCATGCCCCCAACCACCTTACACGTGCGTCTTGGGATTTGATCCCCAACAATACCGAGTGCGATTCTGGGCGGTCTCGAATTCGAGACCACATTGCTGAGGAACTAGTGTGTACTTGTCTCTTGAGCTGGTCCTTGGAACAAGCACCTGCATTGCAAACTAAATATGAAACCTTCATAGTTGATTTTTCTTTATTGATATATGTCTTCTTCTCATAATGAAAGGCCCTCAAGCTAGATCCAAATGAGGTTTTGATTCAAATAAAGAAGAATACCACCCCAATACGGCTTCTAGAACTCGCTGCCAAATTCAACTAGTTGATCAGATAGAAAGAATGGTAGGTTGAGAAGAAGCCTCAAACATCTGGCATTTAATGAAAGTATGTGATTCAATAGAGTTTCCAAACATAATATTTAAAATCCACAAACCTAATTCAAAATACATTTCTTGTAACTTTTATGTGGAATGAGATGTATAACGTCCTCTTGACCCTCAATCTCATTCATTGACCCAAGAAGCCATGAGACATCTCAACAGTGGGATGGATGGAAGGATATGAAGGATAAATGCCATCAAGCAGAGGTCTATGATTGGTCCTATCGGACACACTTATTTCAAGTGTTGGTTGAGGCTGTTCTTTTATTTTATTTTTTTAGTATGGAGTCCCATGATATCACTTGATGCATGGGAGAACATGGAACATGCCCATTTAGTCTTCTTAATTTGGGCTCTTGGATTTGAGTATCTAGCTTTTCTTCATGCTTGGGGTTGTGAATTATTCCCATTTCCGCTTTTTCTATGATAAAATCTCTGTCTATCTATTCCTTCCTTGTGTATTTAAACTTTTTGCTCTTTTTCTTTTTCTCTGGTATTTTGAAATCTTCATCTGTTTCTAACACTATTCTAAATGGGCTATGTGTTTTCCTGGTCTGGATTGGTTATTCTAGCATACGTTCTTCACTCTACCTATCTTTTGTGGGCCTAATATTGCATATACTGCCATGCTTTTTCTTGCATATATGTGACAGGACTCCTTGACCCGCTTCATTTTCTTATATAATTTGCAATCGCCATCCCTTTTTTTTTTTTTTGGAAGAACGAAAAAGAAAAGTATATTAATCAAATATAAAAATGTGCTGACGCACTGTGGGTTGCCCGAATTAAACATACAGAATGAGGTTAAAGGTTACAAGAAAATTACAATTTAGAACTCAAAATAATCAAGAAGCCTGAAGAATATGTACATATCCACTAGGGTACAAGAGAACAAGAGAATTTGAACAATAATGTTTCACAACTGATGTTGAACCGGAAAAGTTATGTCATCCTTGAACATCTCTATATATATTGCAT
>JAANSK020291478.1:0-10456 GCA_011763485.2 Isoetes engelmannii
GGCCCCGGCCGGAGGCCGGGCCTCGCCTCGGTTTGGACACATGCATGCCTATCACCTACACACTTATCATACCTATACCTATACCTATGATACCTATACTTATCATATCTATACCTATACCTATCATACCCATATCATACCTATAACTATCACATCTACCTATCATACCTATATCTATCATACGTATAGCTATACCTAGCATACCTATACCAATCATACCTATACCTCTCATATGTATCATACGTAATCATACCTATCATATCTATACCTATACCTATCATACATATTCATTATACCTATCCCCTACACCTATGACACCTATACCTAGCAACTATACACTTATTATACCTATACATCTATATACCTATTATACCTATACACCTGTCATACCTATACACCTATCATACCTATCTATTTCTAGCATCTGGAACGTTTTATATCTATCTAAAAAAAACTTTCTATTTTTAGACTCACCTGCTTACTTGTTAGCATCTAGAACACTTCTAGTTGATTAGGGTCTCGCCTTAACTATGTTTGAACCACTATTTTATGAAGGAAACCACTACTTGATCTAGTGGTTAGGATTGAGGGCTATGAGGCCCCCTCCTTAAAAAAAAAAACAAACAAAGGAGTTTTCATCTCCGATCAAGATGGACGGGCGAGATCACGCCACATGGCATCTTCTCAACCGTCGATCGAGCGTGGAGTACTCACTCACACTATTTCTTTATGTTAGAGGACATTGTAATATAAGATTATGTAAGCAAGGGGGGTGAATATATGCATGTGAAAATCTGCTCTTAAAGACAGCACCAACTTTTTTCTCCTGTACACTCACTCAGATTTTCTTTTTTCCACTAAATAATTCAATAAATCCCTGATTTGCAAATTTCCCAGCCACTGCCATGCAATTAGAGGATGTATTCAGCTGCATGCCGTTATAAAACACACAACCTGCAGGCTCAATTCAAAATATAAATGCAATCAAATATTTTGCATATAGACTAAGCACAATCTGTGTCAAGCACCTTGCTTGCACTATTCTTGTTGCCATGATTATAACTTTGTATCTGTTAAAAGGCAATCTTTATTTGAGCATATTTGCCCACAGCTGGTGATTCAAAAGTTTTTATTTGTTGAACAGAAACATTTAAACGCAATTCCACAATGACAACATGAAATTAATCATGATGGAACACTGCATAACCTTAAAAACAATGTCCTTTACCTTTAGAACTGTTTTAAACAGAGTAGATATTACAAAGTATCATTCATTCTTGGCATCATAGGAACTAAGAAGAGAAACATATAAGAGTTAGCAGATTGACACATATTGGCAAATAATCTGCTCAAAATATCACTTCACAAGTACCATTGCTGGTGCTGCTGTTAAGCCATCAACAAATTGACCAATGTGCTCTATAATGAGAAGAGCACCGGACATCTCAATCCTCAAATCCCGTCCAATTTTTTCATTTGAATATAACGTAAATATACAAATTTACATGGAACGACAGGTAGTTTCTTACTTAATGAATCTTGAAAGCACGCAAATAGCTGTCCACACGGCCATAGAAGCTGCCCTCAGCACCATAGGATTTCTGTAAAGTCTGTATAACATAAGAAAGATAATGTAAAACATAAGATTTATTTGGCAACAATAGCTGGTGAATTTACAAAGTGAGCAAGTCCCATATATTACCCCACAGCTGTGGCAGTCCAAGAGGCCACTGTATACATTACTCTCCCAAATTTCCACAACCTGGTAATCCTGCTCTTTTTGTCTTTAACAGTGAAAGCATTGCTAAGAGCTGCAACAGGAGAAAAGCGTGCCCTTGATTTCCAAGAAAATATAAAAGAAACTGAAATAAGGAGCATATAAAACATCAAATACCCTTCTGAAGTTCCTCTGGAGACATATCCTGGTCACCACAAAAAACTAGTTAAACTTCAAATAAGAAAATCCCACATGAAACCTACATGCTAGTGTTGGATGCAAAAAAAAAAACATAAATATACAGACCTTTGTAGAAGGGATACTTTGTAGATACTTTGCCATAAAAGTAGCAATGCCATCAAGAATGTCTTCTTGTGTCACAACAATGTAGCCTTCATTATCTGTAAAACCATTTTCGGTCTCATTGACTACTTCCCAGGCACCCTCAACAACTGAACTGCAAGAAGTTTCCCCTGACGATTGCCCATTATTGAGTAACATAGAAACGCTTAATTTCTTAAGAAAATCTGGTGAATCGACTTTTGATTTGAGGCGTTCACAGAACTGCCAATACAAAAAAACACATGCTTATCAGATTTGCTCAAACAAAACAACAGTTACAGCAAGCAATACAAAAATAATATCAGCTTATTTCGCACCAACAAAATCAAGAGATGGCTGGCCCTTTGTGGCAGGAGATATAAAGACTAACGTAATGGCTGGCATAAGGTGTCAATAGTCAAAGCTTTGCTTCCGCCACTTAAAATCATGGTAAAATACTTTTGACATGGGCTGTTAGAAATCAAAGTAAAATTGAAATGCCCATAAAATCACACTTTGCATTGACATTGCACTGGATATAACGAAAGCAAAAATCAAGTTGAACTGCAGCTAATGGAAAGCCCTAAATTTTCTCACCTGGTCTGGTTCTAAACCATTCATTTGCTGTTCCATCTGCTCCAGCATACCCCGTTGATCCAATTCTTTCATCAACTGTCCATAAGCTTCAAGGGCAGACCTAAGCCTGAGGTTTTCAGCTCTTTCCTTGGCTAGAGCCTCTTCTGCAATCTTAGTTTCTCGCTCAGAGATATGCTCCTTTCGGCGATCTAAAACGCCCATAGCCATGTCTGCAATCTCCACCACTGTTGTGGCAACCTCGAGCCCTTCAAGTGCAACTCCATGCCCCATGTAAGATTACCTTTCTCGGAATAGGGCAAATCGGCGCTCAGATTCGTGCAAAAAAATGAGGGGAAAGAACAATTACGTTGCTGATAAACAAGGAAACAATGGCGCCGGACTTGACGAGTAATCCAACACACAACGAGCCGTGCTCGCCATAGCCACTACGGTGGATTGTGCAGAGGGACACGCTAAACGAGGGAAAGAATCATTGCAGTAAATAACGATAAACAATTGTTAATAATAACAAAGCCTCACCAAAACGTGAGGTGTAACACCTCAAAAACGTGAGGATTCAAAGGTAGGTTGAGGCCGCTTAGTTCGGGAAATTTTTTGGGCATAATCGGCAAATTTCTGCTGGATCTAACCAGCCTACTAGCTACATGCTTCCCCTCGATTTCTACAGGAAGTATTAAAGAATTACCTTTTTTTTTGCATGAAAATATCAAGAAAATTACTATTTTTTGCCGGAACATATCTTGCTCTTTCTAAACTGTGTTGTGAACTTTTATACCACACGGTAGGTTACAAGCGTTTCGGAGAATTTCTTTTAATACCACACGGTAGGTTACAAGGGTTTCGGAGAATTTCCCGAACAAAGTCTGAGGCGTAATAAGGGTATGTTCTTATGGACATAAGGGTATGTTCCCACCTGACTGGGGAAAACACAGGTCTGGCTTTGTATTTTCAAAGGGAAAGTTATTGAAATACCCTTATTGTTTACTGAAATTACCAAAATGCCCCTCAACCAGGGGTATTTCGATAAAAATACTAATAACTTTTTTCTCATAATCCGAATGCAAATGTGCCCTTCAAATAAATCGTAGACAATGCTGAGAGCTTTCCAACAAGTGTAATATCACCTGATTTCAAGATCGCATCATTAAGTTATGATATATTTTGCTCTTAAAAATGTTAAGAATTCAAGACAGCATAAATCTACATCAACAAGTTCAATTCAGACGGTCTTATACTTATTGGAAAGCTCTCATCATTGTCTCCAATTTGTTTGAAGGGCACATTTGCATTTGGATTATAATAAAAAAGTTAAGATCATTTTTACCGAAATGCCCCTGGTTGAGGGGCATTTCGGTAATTTCAGCAAACAATAAGGGTATTTCAGTAACTTTCCCTTTCAGAAATGCCTTGGTATTTTTTAGATACATGGTCAGCTCTTTGAAGTTAGGCTCTCATGGGAACTCTGTCATGTAGCGAAGATCCTGATGGGACATACACACTTGTATCTAGATACATTGTCATGCCATATTTGGAGATTCATGCAACGTTTAGATCTATAGAACTTGATCCTTTCATGCTTAGGCTAAAAAATTTTACCATAGCCAAGGGAGGCACGTACCTGGTGAGTGTGTGAAAGAGCTCAAGGACATGCAAACAAGTTTCTAGGGGAGGATGCCTTCTCAAGGCGAGCGCCGTAAATGACAAACAACGTCGTGTTTGAGTCAGCGTTAAATCCAAAATAATAGGCTAAGTCCATGAAAACGCCGTGTGTCTTTGTTTCCATGTGGCTTTAACATGCCAAGACAAAAAAAAAAAGAATCGGTTGAGTCCAAGAAAACACCATGTATTTTGTTTTTGGCCCAAACACGACGATGTTTGATATTTAAGGCGCTCGTTCTCAAGATGGAACTCAGGAACTATAAAGACAACAAGGCAAATTGCTCTACAGGAGATTTATATACTCATAGAAAAATGTCTACGTAAAGATAAAAAATGAATTTGTAAAAAGGCTAAATGGTTGTAATGGAGTCTGGTATCATCGTTAATGGGTTGATATCAGGTCCCTTTATTACCCATAACACAAGAGTGTTATAACCAAAGGTGCGGATTCAAAGGTTGCTCAAAGGGCTGGGGGCGTGGTTCAGGAAATATCGGGGCTTAATAGCATTTGTCCAACCAAATTTGAAGTTTAGCATGGTAGCATAAAATTAGCAGGAAATCTTTTTCGATCTAAAGTAAGTGTTTCTTTTCATAGTCCTAGAGATATAGCTGGTTAGAATTCTAGATTAGCATGTAAGTTTAGAACTTGTAGGGAATCTTTCCCAAAAAGTTTCCTGAACCAAGCACCAAACTGAGAGATAATAAGGGTATATTCCCATGAACATAAGAGTATGTTCCTATATAAGGATATCTTCCCATTGACTACCAGAAAACTCAAACCAGACTTTGAATTTTCTAGAAATACCTTGGAACTCCTGAAAGCCCCGATCCATTCTTTGAAGTTAGGCTGTAAAAAGTGGACATGCATATCTCTTCTTGAGCTAATAGAATATTCGACGTGGTTAACATCGAAATTGTTCTAGTCGCATGTTACCCTAGTTCTACGGTTGACGATGGTGTACCTTGAAATTCCTATGAATGACATCTTTATGCCGTGTGGCATTCTAATACATTAGAAAATTAAAGTCATGGTTTAAATACCAGTGGTTAAAGTCGTGAGCCCTTGAAATAGCAAGAGTGCCACCAGCGATGTTGTTGCAGGCATCGGAATTGGTCTGAGGCAACTTGCAGCCAGTGTGTGCCAAACTCCTAGGAACATTAACATCCTACCTGTTAATATCGAGAATTTTCAATACGGAAAAACAATTCTAGGAAGTTTTCCTATCAAACTCTATGGGTTTCTCTATAGGTTTTTAGAGTCTGTCCCGCACTACAACATGCTGCCAAATCTGTTTCCACTAGAACCACCTACCTATAGAGTGGATGCCACGTGGCTTTGCCAAATTGGCAATAACCCTTATCAAAAGAGGCGGTGGCTATAGGATTTGGACAGACGGTCAGAAGGAGAGAAGTCAAAATTAAAGAAGGGAATTTGAGAATCGCGCCGTACAAAGATTTCTGCTGCTAGAAGCAAGGGGCCTTCGGTTTTAAGTGAGCCACGAAATTGGATGAGCCCTTGTGGGTGATAGAGCCATAATGGTAGTTCCTACAAAAGAGCATGCTTTACATCAGTTACCCATTGAAAGCTCTAGTATCATATTTGTGAAAATGTCCTCTGAAATAAAGAATAGAATAACATCTTTATCGTCCACGGAGGCCAATTGGCCTATGGGACCTGTACAAAGAGAAACAGCAAGCGCATTACAGCCCGGGTGAAAAAACCTCCTTGGGGGAAAAGCCTGGCAGCAATGAGCTTGTTTGTATACCAAACATGGGGATGTCTTCACAAGCTAGGGGACCAAGCCGATGCCATCGCAAGCTAGAGGGACAAAGCCGATGTCGTTCATCCATGACCTCTTGAAGATGTGATCCAAGAGTGCCTACCGCCTCAATGTTCAGCAAGAGATGGAGCGCCTGGCCCGGCACTATTAACTGCACGTATCGCGCCCTAATCTATTGATAAGAGGGGCATGTTTGTAGAGCATGTTGTTTGTCCTCAATGACACTCTGGCGGCAACACTGGAAAGTCCTGTCCTCCAGGGCTTCCCCGGCCCATCGCCCGGTTTCAATATGGGGGTGGTGCCCCCCCCCCCCCCATTCCGATGGAGGCTATCAGCCTACGCTTCTTTATAGAGGGGGGGGGGAGGGGGGAGGGTGCGTAGGTACTGCTGGGGTACGCGTGTGAGCGTGGGATTCACCTGTCGTCTATAGTGCCCGAGCTTGACCTGTGCCACGGCCTCGGCGTCCCAGAGTTTGCCAAGGAAGAAGGTGTCTAGGTAGGCCATCAGCTTCTCATGTTCCTTCTTCATGCAGACTCGTACATACCTGTGTATCTGGACGTGCCATTGGGACAACCACTACGCCTGCTTGTCTTTCCAGCAGGCTTTAAAATGCTAGGGGCCCATCGCGACTGCCAAGGCCATCCTTGGTAGTCGGTCTTCATCCATGTGAGCTATTTTTTAGAAATACAAAAGGTGGCGGCACATGGCTGCTCTCTGGAGCGGGAGGAAACTTGTTTCCTGGAGCAGTATATCTAATACGGCATTGTTTGCTTCACCCCGTGCGGGCGCGCTAAGAAAGCCTTCCGCACTCGTTCAAGGTCACCCCAGGTGCCCGGGAAGATGATAAGGCCCCAAACTTCCACGCCATACAAGTGGACCGGCTCAACCAGAGTCCTGAAGAGGCGTGACTGGTGGTCGCAGGCGTACAACTCTACCTCGTAACTACTATTCTACATGGCGTGCAAGGCACTGGCTGTCACCCGAAGCCGGATGGCTTGTCGTAAACTGACACCTTCTTATGAACCATCCCTTAAGACCTTGTAAAATTGGCTCAAGGTAATTCTTAAACTATGGACTGCTGCAATTAAATCATGCAAGCATTTTTTTTTTCAAGGACGAGAGATAATTTCATTACCAATCAAGAAAAGAATTACAATAAGCTGAGAGACATGTTTAAAACTCACAGGAAGAAAGTGTCCCTCTGTGCAAGGCTACCTGTATATCTCAAAAAATCATTTAGTATGACTATTCTCTAACTCACCTATGACTGCTGAAGATCACTTCTTTCTAGCTGCCTTCTTGAGCATAACAAGTCTTGAACCATCACCATGCTCCGCAATAGTCTTAGGATCTATGATAGTGAAGACTAAAATACAAAAGAAGATATAGATGGAGCCACAATAGCTCCTCATTACATCACTTCTTGTGGTCTTACCACAACTAGATTCAAGGAAGATGATTCTATCACATCCATATCAGTTGAAACATTGTCCGACACGCTAAATTGTACAATATCAGGGCCCTTGAGATGGAAGAGCAGATACTGCAGTGGGAGATGAAGCTATAATAGGAGGTACAATAATTGAGAAGGTAATAGTGGACAATTCATTACTAGGAATCACAGAAGAAGAAATTATAGGACACTCAACCCAAGATGAGGGAGTCACAACGCGTTCAAGTTTAGATGAGACAATATTGGTAGGAGCTACAAGAGGAGATTCCTGAAGTAGCATTGTAGCAGATGGAGTAGGTCTACGAGGTCTGCGCAGAAGTACTATTACATGTAAAAGATTTATCTGGAAACATTGAAACAAGTTCTGGACTATTTAAGAGAGATAATGTCAGCTTCTTATACCACTTGCTACATTCAATAATTGCTTGATCAATGGGGATAGGCACACAAATATGTAGACTGTTGATAATATAGTGAGAAATGTGCATGCCCATGCCATTAACAATGGGAAACCAGCAAGACATCAGGAATGGGAAACCAGCAAGGCATCTGAGGGATACAAGGAGAAAACCAGGTATGTAATATTGATAGATATATGATCAGTGCCCAAAGATCCACACCTCGAGGGACCAATTTCTCTACGGCCTCAACACTATTAAACATTATCAAGACGAAGCACTTGCCTAATTTGTTCAATGATTCATATGCAGGTAGCCCGACGCGAGAAATATATCGAGGAAGCCATCGAGATAATCTGTTATGATAAAAAAAAGCCACCTGTATAATAACCAACAACAAAGTGTATTGCTAAGTTCTCTGCACATTTAAGATGAGACTCGTGGTCAATCTCCAGCAAAGGAACCCCAATAGCACTGGCATAGGAACAACAATTTATTACGTAGAACAAATCTTTTGAAGGAAGTTGAAAAGCCATTTGATTTTGTTTAGCTCTAAGCACATCCAAGATCGAACTAAGTTCCTCGTTACTCGTAGAGGATAATATCTGAAGTGCAGCATCAATACGAGCTAGCCTTGTTAAATTAGTGATATCTTTCTGAATCCAATCAGAGAATGACATACACGAAACCATTGCCACAGAATCAGAAGTCCGCCAGGCTCGAGGACGCATGTGCATGGGAGACATCTTCATGTATTGCTTCACTAGAAGGCACAATATGCTCCTCCGCTATGCCTGGGAAAGTGGCTTGCTGATCCACATAATTATGTACCAAAGAGATATCAGCAGATTTAGAAAGAGTTAAAGTGCTGCAAAATCCACACTAATATTAACAGGGACCTGATCAAAAGCAAGAGGATTCAGGCGAGAATTGACGCGGCAAAAAAGAGAATATTTTGTGCATAGAGGAAGACGTGGCAGCACCACCTACCACTTTAGAGGCATCCATGGTTGAAGAACGCAATCCAGAAGCTGGCAAACTAGGGTTTGCCATGGTTGGCGAAATTTGAAAATCCAAAATCTGGCCCAGCTAGACTCAAAAAAATTATAATACATGTACACCAATGGAAAGCTCACATGTACACCAATGGAAAGCTCACATCCAAAACTTTCCAATGCACTAAAAATCACCTGATTCCGACACCCGAGCCAATAGTTATGAAGAAAATTGCATCAGGATATCACATGGTGCCCATCACAGCGCCCATCCTCCTCTAGATATCCATCCAGATTTCAACAAATGTAGTTGATCCTCATGGCCTAAACCGTGCAAGTATGAGCTATGGTTAATGCTATTGAATTATCATGGAAGCCTAGCTGCTACAAGGTCTTGACCTCCGCAATAATTTATTCCTCAGTGAAGATGAGGTAAGCTTATCGTGAAGGGATCCGGTGAGTGCTAGTGAGATAGGGTACAATACTGGTATGAAACAATGTCATATTGCTATTAATAGTCTAGTGAAAGCAAAAACTCTACTACTGAGCTATGCTCAGTTATGTATCCCCGCGATATTGGGATAAGTACAATGAGTACTTATCCAAGGGAGTTTTATGCAAGCATGATTTGACAAGCGTGTCTGATCAGATAGAACCTTACGTGCTGGCGAGGTTGTGCACATGCCACTGGTATGGTATGGTCGTAGGCATGCACCAACAGTCTCGTAAGATTGATGATTTTGAGTATTGTAATTTCTCTCTTATACTAGATCCACCTCCACGGGAGTTCTAGAGGATGTATTGTTTAGACATGGTGGGGTGTGTTTGTGTGGCAAATGCTATGGTGGTGTGTGTGGTGGATTCCATATGTGTGTTCTTGCAGAGTCAGTCAATCATTGCTTAATGATTACTCTAATGGATACGATCTATGCATGGTAGTAACACGCAGAGTCGAGTAGAGGCTATCTGATAGTTGGTGAGGCGAACATATGTGTATAGCTATTTTGCAAATGTGTTATCATCTTGTTACCTGTATACGTGGCTTTCATGTATATAGCCTCGTGGGAGGCAATGACTCATTCCGTGTACTATGATGGTTTGATGCAAACATGAATCGAAATGTTTGGTATTAAAATTATGGTTCGTAACATAGGCTCTCATAGAACTCTGTTCTATAGTGAATATCCTGAGGTATATATACTTTATTGTTATGCTAAAATTTGGAGATTCAAAAATGGAGGTATAAAAAAGAAAAAAACAAAACTAATTGGAAGCAGCAAATTGCATGTTAGGATTTTTTAACTTAACTTGTTGTAGTATGGATTCTGGGAGTTGTGTATGTTGACAAGAGTTCTTAAACTGTATGAAACACACCCAGTTCTTACACAAGTAGTTGTCACGGGAATATTTGTCTAGGTATAAAAGGGTTTCAATAACCCAACAAAAATACATAAGCACGTATAGATAGATAGATAGATAGATAGATAGATAGATAGATAGATAGATAGATAGATAGATAGATAGATAGATAGATA
>JAANSK020291489.1:0-31177 GCA_011763485.2 Isoetes engelmannii
GGCTAAGACTCTAAGTTGGTGATACTTCTTTCAATCTAAGGGCCGCTTTTTATTGAGGGGAAACAATTCTTTCTATCCGGCTTAAAGGCCAAGATGCAGGTGAAGCAGGTTCGACAAAAGCTCTGCTCCCATTCGACTGGAGGGTTCTTGTTTATTATAACTCTGTTTTTCTGTATCTAGGTTCAGGAAATTGGATCTCTTTCCCTGTAGTATCTTTACAGAGAAGACGGTTGAAGGGATTCAAAAGTACTGAACCATTTGCTAGTTGTATTAAATCTTTTTAATATAATACAGTACGCCTTCAATCTAAAAGAAAAAAGAAAACATTGATCCTATAGAACATGTGCGTATAGCTCTGGGTCTTGCTATCAACGAGCTCTATAGCTGCTCTACAATAACAATGAAACCCGAAATGTGCAATTTGGATTACCCTTTCCTCTTAAGGGAAAAATCAAGTTCAACTACTATGACTTTAGCATTTGCATTGTCAAAACTTGTGGAGCTTGCAACATTACTAGCTTGGAGATAAATGTACGGTAGAGGGTAGGTTAGCTAAATAGTATACTCAACGTAAAAATATGGTTAAGGGTAGGGTAACTTAGGATTAGTGTAAGGAATAGGGTATTCTGGTTGGACATCAAAAAGTTGTATACATATGGGTTTCTATGGAGGGCAAGCTGTATACAGAGGGGTTCCTCCAGATCTAAGGTATGCACATGCTATAAGTCCCTTACATAGAAATGAACCCCCTGGGCACCAGTGCAAGACATTCTTGAGTTGTCTAACAATAGATCTGTCCCATGATGGACCACAATGGCCATTTTTTAAGATTCATAAAAAGATAAAAAAATAAAAAGAAAAAAAAAATTATATAAAGTCAAGGGCACAAAACCTAGTCAAACCCTTTCTAGGAGTTCATATATGACAGTCATGCTTATACACAAAAATGTATTAGCCCCCATTCTTATGAGTTGTGCTCAAGCCAACCTAATGGGGTTAAGCACCAAAAGCTTCATGTCTACACAAAGTAAAACTATTTCGATAAAAGGATTTTAATGATTTTTTTGTTATAAAGTTATTTTCCTACACGAGATAGAGAGAAAGACACAAAAAATTGCATCTCAATTCGAAGTATGTGATTGAAGATAGAGCCATTCAGACATGACATGGTCAAAACTGTCTTCTGCCTTCTCAAAACCATTACTGGTTCTCAAAGAGCAGTTATGTTGTAAAAACAACAAGTTCTGCAAGATAGTTCAAATTTGGCATATTAAAAGAGAAGGCATTTGAACGGTATGCACTCAGGAATGATACAAGCGATTGCTCGGATGCGCATGAGCTCACATCATCTTATGATCGTAAGAAGGAGATGGTTTGGTCTTCCTAGGGAAGAACGGATATGTGGATGCGGGCAAGACATAGAAACAGAATCGCAAGCTATATTTCATTGTCCTCGGCTAAGTACTTCGGGCAAGGTACTTTCAAGTGAGCTGGAACAACGAGACTCTGGTAACTCTATTCCAAAAACATTCCACAATATGTCAAGTGGCAAAATTTATTATGAACTTCTTGCGAGCATTGAACTTAATGACGTAAATTAGACCATTTTAAAGAAGTATTGATGTAATGCTGTAAAGATTTGTCCCATGACCCACGGGTCTTTGTTGGACGTAAATAAACCTTATTACTATTTTTATTACATTATAAATAAATAGTTCAACAGGTCCTCCATCCTGGAAAAATGTTTGTTGGATTCTAATTTGACGTTTTGACTTTTACTTTTAATTTCACTTTTAAGGGATTCATACAAATGGATAATATTGCTACATATAACTCTAGATTATCCTCCAAAAAATCATACTATGAAAGTATATAAGGATGGGAAATCAATGCAAAAATAACCTCATGGAAAGAGCAAAAGACGTGGTAAAAAAATAGAAAACGAATTATGTACTTGCATGTTACTGGTCCATGGTGCATTTAAAAATCAATAATATCCTTATTTTAATCCATCTCAAGTTGACACATGATTAGCTCCTGGGCCATTTTATTCATTAAAAATACATGTTTCTCATTATCTGTAGGATTGTATTAAAATTAATAGCATCAATTATATTATGTCTTCCATTTTTATTCTAGATTTGTGCCTTAAGTTGGGGCTTTACAAAATCACATCCTCAAAATATCTCATATCTTTGAACCAATGCAAAAAGAACCAAGGAAAAATATGGAAAACTTTTACTATAAAAAGTCAAGATAGACTGTTATGTGCATTCCAGTTGCAGACCATTAGTTGGTCCAAATAACTGAAATAATGGCTTCACCTTAATCAATTTTGATTAACTTCATGAACTTTAGCCATATGATTCTATGTAGGAGAAAATTAGTTGATTAGGTAAGGTTGAATAACTTAAGAGTAAGATTGAGGCACAAAGAATGCAGAATTTATGGGGTACTTATGACCAATGGAACCTACATGGACTTCCATTTACACCTGTCGAAAATCATTTGAACGAAGGTAAGACGCCATATCATTTTATGAAGCAAAATGGATAAGGCTGATGAGCGATATCTGCTCTATACAATTGGTCTAATGGACCATAAATGGTGATGCATTCTTATATAAATGAAAATCTTACAAAAAACATGTTACTTTAACATGAACTTAAAGATTTATCTTACAAAGGTCTGCATCCATGAAAATATAATTTACATGAAAGATGGCAATGCTTTATAACAGCAACACGTATATAAAGTTTATACTAATAAGAAATAATCAGCTTTAACCTTTATAAGGTATGTCCTTTTTTCACATCTTCAACTATTCTTGAAGGCTAATTTAGGGAAAAGTAGTGTCTCTTCTATGCACCAAAGAAGCATACATGAAAGGCCATATGGTCTAATTACGTATTATCAATGCCTAAACTTCACGACATTCACTTGCATTCATCAATAATAATCATTGTGGAGTTTTTGACCTATAATTGTGGAGTTAACTTTTATGCTCTAATGTGTTAATCCTGTCGCTGTACATCATGTTTTAATCTAATAAATTGCACGATTACACCTTAGTTACACTATGTAAGTTGATGAGAGTTATGTTAAAATATGCTTCCTTCCTTCCTTCTATGTAGAAATAAATAAAACACATCATTCATTAGCCTCATGGTATTGATAGATTCTTTAGTATATAGTGATGTTGATATAATAACTTATAAAGACTCTAAAACAATGTCACATGATAGCAAGAAAACATGGAAACATAAAGCTCAATGTGTTCCATGATTAAGAATAAAAAGGTAAATACCTTTAATTTTAACAAGGCATAAGTCACTTTATGATAGAAAAATCGAAGAAGGCAGTTCTGGACTGGCGCAAGAACTACCAAATTCTCTAAAAGATGAGCAATCAAGACAAGGTATAGGTGACCCATCGGTCTTAAAATTCTCAGAGGTCATCAAGCAACAAGTGAAGACTCAAATGTGGTGGCAATATATTACATAATTGAAATTTTTATCCTGAGTTACATGCGTTTAAGTTGTTGAGGTCATGTGGGCCACTTCTGGTCCATGGACTAGGAATGTGATTTTAGTCTGCCTATTTAAGAATACACCGCAAAGTTAAATCTTCCTTTGCAGGCTCTACAAAGGCATCTACACAAATCTAATCATGACCAACGACCAATACAAAGGCATCTACACAAATCTAATCATGACCAACGACCAATACACATCGAATCCTATTTGATCCTTAACACGCTGCTCCTTGGGTTTTTTCGGCTAAAACAGCCTTAACGCCCTAGGGCATTATCAAAAGCCCCAAAACGCCCCAAGGCGTTATCACGAAGGCTCATAACAACCTCGGAGCAAGGTGTTAAGGGAGATAACGCCTTGGTCAGAGGGCGTTAAGGGAATAAAATTCAAGGGCAATATGGCCATAGCAACTTATATGTAAGTCAATTTGAATCAGTGGAGAGAGCCCCACTTGAAGAAGCGCTTGATGCGATATCCAAGCTCTTGCCTCCTCCCATGGAATAATTCATCTAATGCGATATCCAAGCCCTTGCCTCCTCCCATGGAATTCATACAACCTCCTTCCCCTCTCTGCAAAAGCTCTGCACCTCCCAAAAGCACAAGAAAATCCATTTGCTTTTTACTCCGGATGTATCCATGCATGCCAAGCATGTTACTTGATCACATCTACTAGACCGTCAAGTGGCCAAAGATAGTTACACACAATTAAGAAAAAATGGTGCACTCGATTTAAGCATGCCCACAAAAAAAAAAAAAAATTCCTCAGCCACCATAAAAGGTGGTCGTGCATTTAAACACTGATTTACAATAGCACAACATTGATTTACAATAGCACCTCAGTTACATAGCAATTATAGTAGATTTAAAAAACTGCTTTACAATCATTGTATGTGGGATTTACAATCATGTATGGAGTACAAACAAATAGGAAAGCTGATATATTCACACAAACACTATGTAGCTGATTGCACCATCAGGCTCATCTATTCTGTATGAAAAGAAAACCTTATTAACAAACCTACTCACGAACCAAACAACATCCAAAACTCATGCACCTTACAGAAACCCAGGGTGGCCTTTGCATCCCATCCCATGGCCGTAGCATCTCCTGGCACTGGCGGGCATAGGCAAGCTCATTCATGCACCCTATGGAAACCCACCAAGCGTTCTCTGCTGAATAGCCCCATCCCTGGCATACCATCTCTCGTTGCTGCTGGGATCCGGGCGCACTGGATGACCAGAAAAAGCTGATGGAGCCGGAGCAAATCCAGCCATAGGAGGAGCATGAAGTTGGACATTCTGGGGTGGCATATTTGCAGGTCCAGCTAATCCATAGTAAGGATGCAGAGGTCTCTGCTTAGGTGCAAATGCTTGAGGCGGCAATCTTTCATGGGCAAAATGAGCAGAGTTTGGCAAATATGTCTGCCCAGGAGGTATAAAATGGTTTGGCAAAGGAGATGGCCAACCATGGTTGTAAACACCAGGATTTGGCAAAGGCATAGGATTTCCATGAGGAAGGAAATGGTTAGGATGTGCATGAGAAAACCTATTGCCAAAGGAATTTCCCAATGGAAGCCCAAAGTTCCCTTGGGAGGGTTCTGATCCTGATCCTGACACCGAGTACTGGTGATTCTGCTTTTGGAGCTGATGAAATTGCTGAGGTGACACCGCAAATGCTGTGGTTCGAACCTCTTCAGAAACCAGTGCTTGCTGAAGCTGATGAATTGGAATGACAGAATTTGATTTTCCATTGAGTGCTGAAACAGGCGAATGTGATCTATAAAGTGCACCCTTTGTAATACTCGCTTCTTGAAGCTGGCTTGTTTCACTCTTCTGATAGTCCCCATTACTCTTTGACCGTATTTCTGCACTCACAGGCAACATTTCTGCAGTAGTTACATCTTGGTGAAATGTGTTTGTACACTTAGCATCACTTACAACACCCTCCCGTGAATTACTAATCAAGCCTAATGCCTCTGCCAAAACATTCCTCGTTTTTTCATTCTCCTGCATATCTTTCTTAAACTTCATGAAATCCTGAATAAAACTTTCCTCAGGCAAAACACTCTCATCCCCAGTTCTACTGTTGCTCAAATGGGTGTTCTCCAGTCTGGATTTTGCAAGATCAATGCTATGATCAACAAACTGCAAATCATTCAAATTAGCACCCAACTTGAAAGTATCATGCGATTTGTCATGTTCATATCCCACTCCATAATCATCCGCCTTTGCTATTGAATTCATAGATGGCACGTCCTGAATATACTTATCGGGAGAAAAATATTCCGCTTTAAAGGGCATAGACACATTTAACATATGATGTTCTCTATCATGATCTCTAAAACTAACTGAACCCATTTCAGAAGAGTTTGCCATACCAGGCAAGGGAATGGAATTGAAAAACTTTCTGGCATCAGGCTGGCATTCTTTTACATAACCATCAGAAAAGTTTTGTTTATCTGATATGGAAGTGTTCTCCCCATCAAGCCAACTGGATCTAAGAGGTGGATCCACTGGCGAAATCAAAGGTGCTGCAATACAATCCCCACTACTAGATGACTTCAGGGATACTGGAAACTGAGTAGAATGGAGCTCCTTCATAAACGCCTTCCCAAACAGGGCCCCTAATGTAGAAAATGAAGCCGCTTCCCCAGTCTCAGAAGATGGCTTTGGCATAGAATTATTTAACTCAGAAACTGATTCGGATTCTGAAGATGAGATGTCAAACTGCACATCACCCCCTTTCTGCAGCAAAGAGAGAATATGTTTTGAAGCAATGGCATCCGCACCCTCTACATCCACAATCTGAGTGCTAATGTTATCTGAAGAATGATGCGGTGTCCCCTTGCTAACTTCAGCGAGCAAAGACTGCTCTATGTCTTCACAAGTCAAGAAACTTTGTGAACATTTTTTCATAGAATCAGCAACAGAAGCATCCACAATACCATCAACCTGACAATCTTGATGAATCTGCAAAGTCAAAGGCACGGCATCAGGCTCATGAGAACCTTTATCTAGCATACATATGGCAGATGCAGCCATGCTCTTTTCAATATCTTCGAGAGATGGACCAGCAGGCATTGGCAACACACGTCCCTGAGATCTTAAAGGTAACAGCAGTTCTGCTGATATCGCAGCCCCCTCTTGCAAATCTTTAGCCTGCTCAGGCTTACTTCCAAGCTTGTCATCGTAACAATTTGAAGCAGGCAGGCACAAAGGTGACACAGATGTAGCTGGCAATCCTGATAAGCCTGGAGAAGTTTGGAACTCTTTTGCCAATGTACAAGCGTCCACCATTCCTCTTGTTTCATCTGCATGCCAAATGGCATTTGAGACTGCTGTTTTCCTGTCATCTGCGTGCCAACATGAGAAAAAATTGCAACACTGCCAAGATTTAATTCGAGTTGGAAGTTCATTATTATAAAGCCAAATAAAAATACAATGATAGAAAACATACCATCTACGTGAAACCACTGAGCAAATTTGGACACTTTCGGGGAGAGGTGATCATTATGCATGTTTGACTGCAGATAAGAAAAGCAAAAGAAGCGTCAGTTGGAAAATTTCTGCATTTCATCCATGCCATCACAGAATTACAAATCATATGCTTGATAAATCCCAGCACAACCTTATTCTAAATCAATCCCAGCTCACTGAATAACCCCAAAAAAGAAAAGAGGATACCCAGGATGATCTTATAGATGATAATTAAAAAACATATGCAGACAATTTGCCAAGAAGGATCTTGTGATGAATTGACCACTAGCAATATCACAAACCACGGTATGATAAGAAAATCCCCACTACCTCTAAAGAACAATGTGGACCGTTATTGGTTTGAGAACCTGCATTGGCTTTGATGAAAAGCTTGTCCAAGACTGATCCAGATCTGCTATTTGAGTCATCAAAAGACGTTAATCTATGGCCGTCATACATCTTATCATTCTGGCTATCAAGCATGCTCCATTCATCTGTGGCATCACTTGAAAAGCTTCTATCTATTGCTGCGTTGTCAATGCTCGTAACTTTTCGTCTGTAAATTTGTTTGATCTCTCCTGAACAATCCTGCAGAGGTGTCTTCATAGCCATGCCACTAACCAAGTGGTTTGGCTTGACCCCAAGACTTTCGATTGAACTCTGTGACTTCATGTTGTTAGCAGCATTTATTTCCGTAATCTGAGTTTCTGCCTCAGCATCCATAAAGGACCCCTACAAAGACCAAAAATTGGTTCTCAGTAAACAGGATACCAAGTAACATGAAGACAACCTTAAATCACAAAATGGTAACAGAAAGAAAATGTAGAAACAAACATGACAACACATGTCTCTTGCATAAGATCACCATGGCATAAAGGAAGAAAGGAAATACCTTCCCACATGCTACATCAGCAGCCTTACGTGATTCCCATGTAACCTCTTTCACTGCCGCCTTGTTTGAGGATGATCTTTGCAAAGAAGGTTGAGAAAACCCAGGCGGTACAAGTGGCCGCGTGGCAGAAGCCACTAATGTTGTGCTTTTACTACTGCTAGCAGAGTATCCAGCCGGCATGCCATTCACTTGTTTGGATTTTGCATAGCTACTATCCCAGACAGCATCGATATCCAAGCTGCTACTTTTAACAGTGCCATTGGCAGTTGCCGGTGATTCCTGGAGCTGCAGTCTCTGCTTTTCTTTTAACAGTTGCTGCTCCTTCCGCATCTGCTCAAAAGACTCTGCAAAAGACACCAAAGCCTCAGCAAACATAAAAGATGCATCTTAACGGAAAAAAACATAATGCATGAAAATAATGCATGCACATTAGAAAGCACCCAAAGCAAGAGTTGCAGATAATGTTTTCTGCCTTTCAAAGAGGTACTGACCTCGACGCTTGCGTTCTTGTTCAGTTGTCTCCTCGACTGAATTTCCCTCTAAGCCAAATGTTTCATCATTTACTAGGTCGCTATTTTCATGACGTGATCCAGGACCCTGAAATCAATAAATTTCAAGTTAGCATTTCCAGGAACAGGACATTCCAATACAAAAGCTGTATTCATACTAATTCACAAAACTACCTTTGGATAACGAAATGGATCATGGTTGGCAGTACTCCGGCCACCGCGACCTCTTCCAGAAAAGACACCTCGGCCACTTCCAAGGAGCCCATCGTGCTCTGAAGATGTCCGTCCAGATCGAGATGATGAATTGGCCTCATAAGATCGTGATAGAATTCCTTCTGGAAAATATTTCAGCATGTCAATTCTGACCATCTACTGCATACAAAAGCATCTCAGAAAACCATAATGTGCACTAGATGACATGAAGGACTAAGTTACTTGCATTGTGCATTTTGCATGTTCTGATCTTTTCCTTGCAGCTGGAGAGTATTTTCTTTTAAGTAGCTACTATTGTTGATATTCTTTTTAACATGAAAGCAAAATGTACGTGACAATTTTATTCTACCTATTTTAACAAGTTGTTAAGTATAACTAGCTAAATGTCAAAGTTGTTGATATTTAGGTTCAGGATTCTGGAAGTGAACAGAGTCTAGAAAAAGGCACTGGCACATTTTCTGCAAAATAATAGTTATTTATGCATTTGCACAGCTGCGCCTAAGTATATGGAATGTGGAATAATATATCATTGCATTTCCAACTCTCCTATAGCTACAAAAGTGTAACCCACTGCATTAAGAAAAAACATTAAAGAAACACTAACCTGATTCATCACTCTCCCAACTACTGGAATGGCGGTTCCTGTCCTTGTCATGTTCTGCCAAGCTGGACCGATGCTCCCATCTACTCTGTCCACCATTAGTATGCACTTCGTTTCTATCATGGGTAGAGCGCTGATGATTTCCTTCCCCCCAATTTGAAGTCCCTTTTTTATTGTAGAGACCAGAAAAAGAATGACCACCTGCTTCTTCATCATGTAATTTGCGCCTTGAAACCTGATGTGGCAAACTTCCTTGACTGACAGACCCTCGTCGCCATTCTGGAATATCCTGTGGATATCTGCTATTGGAATCACTGTACAAAATCCCATGTTTCCAATATGAGAAAACAGAAAAAAAAGAATAAGAATATGAAACATTCAATTTTAATATATTTGTCCATCTGAGGATTTAGAGCAATAGAAGAAACTTAGAACCCTAAATGCATTTTAGCATCAGACAACACTGATACAATGATTTGCTACATGACTGTTAATTGAACAGAAGTCTTTGAACAGAAGTATTTGACTGTTAAATATCTAAATAAGTGTGTACCTTTCTCTATCCTTGCGATAGCTGACTCTACTGGGTACAGGAATAGGAATGCCTCCACTTACAAGTTCGCTTGAACCATTTTCCCTAAAGATTACAAAAGCAACATCAAAAGACCTAGATCAGAAAAACTCCTGGAGAGTGAATATAACAGCCAAAGAGATGGTAGCATTATGTATTACAGATCTACTAACTCCATTGCAATTGCTGTTTGCAAAGAAGAGCAATACAAAACAATAATGAGAATGATGTGGCAAATCATAGATTGCATTAGCTGCTCTTGACTTCAGAGTTCATTGCTGAAGAGAGGTTTCTAATGATCCTACACAAGCAGGATTTAGAGCTACGGAAAAGCAACATGCAATTAAACAATATGGCTCACCTCCAAATTGCTGGATCAAGGCCAGGGGGTTTAGTTTTGCAGCATTCCAGATCAGCAAAGGATAACAGAGACTCCCTTGTGTATTGCTGCCTCATAGGTCTAAGGATGTCAAGGACAAATAGTTGTGTGGCTTGTCGATTAAAAGTAAACTCAGTGCATCACATACAAAGTGAAGGAAAAAGCACTGCAAAAAATTCAAATTCAGTTCCAACATAGAGAACAAAAAAGACTACAATAAATAAAACTATAAACAAATAACTACATGGGCACAATATAGGCATGAAAAAATCTGAACAAACAATTGATGGTTGTGAACTGATTCTTCAACAAGTCCATCTTGAGCAGCACCTACAAGAACCTAGAGGAGAAGCTTTCATGTTGCACTAGGTATTGTCCAGTGTATTTTCCGAGTTAGAATGGAGTTAGAATGGAGTTAGAATGGAATAGACATCCGTCCGATAAACAATTTCAAACTTGAGAAAAGGAAAGTACATGCTTTTGCACGTGAAGCATTTCGCCCCAACACAGCAGAACCATATATCTCTCCACAGCCATGTAAGGCTAATCATCCAACCTGACATGCAACTTAAACTAGCTATTGCTGCATAAAATAGCCTAAAAATGCCATTAATATCACCCAATGTTTAATTCCAGCTTTCAGATCTACAAATGGACAATCCTACTTCTTTCAAATAGAAATTCTGGCCCCAACGGTGATGATACAAGCTTCTTTTAACATAAACTATAGTAGCATTTACTACTCAAACCATTGTATACTCCAGATCCACGATTTCAAAGCAAACACCAAAGGGTATGCAGCTTGACAATGAGAAAATAGACTTCCCCATTATAATCTCAAGTGACGGAAGGAAGACATAAGAAATAACGCTGATAAGGAGAAATTCAGCGCAATATGCAACAGTAGCCGGCACTCAGGCTTACATTTTACCCTATGTGTTGCTCGTTTGAAATTTATCTCCAGAATACATAACTTCAAACTTAAAATGATTCAATTCGCATATCTCACACCCGCAACGAAGAAAACAGAAACGGCAAGAATCTAATAAAAAGCAGCAAATTCAACACTACAAATACTAACCTAGCGGAAACTTCTTAGCAACAAGTGTAGGTCGGCTACGTCCAATCACCACGAATAAACCAAACGATAACAACTGAGCTTGAGAAATTTCGGCAAAAGAGGTACTGTATGAGCTCATTCTTGAACGGCAAACCGAGGAGGGGCACTAGAATGGATCCGAGATCGAGACATAGGAAAAGCGCAGGGCCGGAAGTAAAGAAAGATAAGTGCAGAAGCGATCTGGCGTACCTGGATATCACGAAGTCCGGCAATCGGCCATGGATGGAGTTCTTCGGGCGAGAGCCTGAGGAAATGCGGAAGAGGGCAAACAGGAAAGGAGGTGGCAATTAGACTTGTCTACGTGGACCAGTCTTTGTATGCCACGTCATTGGCGTGCCAAATAACATGATTGTTTTACCTAAAGGCTCGTGATCTCCATCATTTTTATTGTCCACGTAATCGTGACATGATGGACTCAAACGTGACATCTAAGTTGGCTGATAAGAGTAGGCTCTTATATAATCAAGGTGCTTTCCCACAATGGGTTGCCCAGATGAAGGGAGAAAAACAAACAGCAGGAAAAAGTAGAAGGAATCCATGGCTGCCAACAATCTGTTATTCAATCCGATGCAAACCGAGGCAAGCTTCAATTCGATGCAAGCTGAATCTGCATGAAATGGGATAAAATAGATATAAGAAAAATATAGAAGGAATACATAGATGTGGCGTGTGAGGTTTCCAGTGCACTCTCCAATCCCCAATCCGATGCCTTCTAAATCCGATTTCTTTTTTCCAAGGAATTGAAGGAGGTCAGAAGGCATTATAGTCTGTGCAAAGTATGTGTAGAAGAATCCACCTATGGTCATGGCCCCTGAAGGTAAGACTATTTGAATCTTTAGTACAAAGCTTGATTTTGTATGGGTGTGAAATATGGGGCCCAAGTCTACCACAATGCTTGTGGGAGGACATTGAACAGGTTCTAAAGAAATTCCTATGTTTGGAACTAGGAGTAAAAGTGCAAACCCCATACCCAATGATGCTAGCAGAAGCAGGCCTAATGTCACTTGAAGGGGAAGCATTACTTAGATGCATTAGATATGTCAAAAGAGTAAGGCAGATGGATGACTACCGAATTCCGAAGCATGCTTTGTTAATGAGTGAAGAAAAGAGATGGTTTGATGACGTGAAAAAAATGGCTCAATAGATGGGATATTAAATGGGATGAAGCAATTATGCTAGACGATAATTTGAGAGAATGGATACATGGGAAAGTAAAAAGGAAAACATGGCAGAATCCCAAGACGAAGATGTTGTTATACAAGCAAAATATGAACCCAACCTTAGAAGCTGCAGCTCACTTAAGGGAGAACATTTCAATAAAAAAAAAAAAGACATACAATATGCAGGATGCGGCTTAGCTCACACCACCTTGTAGTGGAAGTTGGGAGGTGGGGTCAAATCATTCCAAGGGAGCTGCGAAATTACAAATTTTGTGGAGGATGTGAAATAAAAGATGAAGACCATGCTTTATTAAGATGCCCAGCATACCAGTATACGAGAAAATGTTTTAATATAATTGCTGAAGACCTCAAAACACTTTTTATGTTACAAGGAGACCAGATAGGATCTTTATGATTGAACTTTTACAATGCAAAGAAAGCTGTGTACAAATGTAAACACTTTATTGGATGAAAGTGAGTGTTTGAGCGAGAGTGAGGAGCTAGATGAGGACTCAGAGACTCATCTATTGTTTTATGATATTGTATGAAACTTGTTGTCTAATAGGCATGTGAGGCCTCCCATAGGCGTAATACATTTCATTTCATTTCTCTCTCTCTGCGGCACAGAAGGCGATTAGGGCTAAGATCTCGAAGTTTGTCACAGTGAGAAACCGAGCTAAGGGGGCCACATCTGGTGTCGTCCTCGAAGCTGATAAGGGAAAAAACAGTAAACAAATTGGTAAATCCAATTTTGAAGATTTGTCTGAAGATGCAAGTGGGCGTCGGATTCAGGTTCGTCAACAACGGACATCACTAAAAGGGTCAATTTTGCAAGGGATACTTCTGTACGGGCGTTGAAGCCAGGTCTGATGTGGCCGATTTCCATGCTGCCGTTGAAGCCAATTCTGCTGCTATCGATTCCCATGCTGCCACTACCTAAGCTGTTGTTGATGTTCAAACGAAATGATGGATGTGATTTTCAGCTTAAACCTTCGGCATCATTCTTCTGTGCAACAGGTACCTCAAATTGACGGACTGGTACAAATGATAAGGGCTTCTGTGAAGGATATGCTCTCAGATTTTAGAAAAAAAAGCATTCAAAAAGTCCAAAGAATGATGAATGATAACAGAAATACTTTATCTGAGAATTTCAAGGCAGATTTGGAGAAGGCCAGGCGTGAGATTAGGATGGAAATTGATAGTCTCAAGCAAAGGTGGAGATAATCCAATCACGACACCTCTTTCTATACAAATGTAGTTTGAACCAAATTGGGTCTGTCCAGGATTCATAAGCGCCAGCGCCTTCAAATGCAATGACTTGTAGATGGTGTACACTACCGGCTTTTTGGTGATGAACTTAACCAGAAGCTGGGCTTTTTGAGTAGGTACTTTGAACCAAGTGTGCTATGAGAACCAATCCTTTATCAACATGTTCAGGCAATGGCATTGACAGTTTGTGGCATACAAGCCTGTGAATTTCGACTAACATTTCACTGGCTAGCTTGCAATTGGATGCATTATCCATCACGACCTGAAAAACTCTTTGGTCCAAAACTCTCTGTCACAGCCTTTGTCTTCTGGAAAATCCAATCTCCCGCCACCTGGCCGTTTTGGTTCCACAATTTTCAAGAAAACTTCACCGCCTGGATACACGACCATGAAGTTTATGAGATGGTCTTTGTTTACATTACTCCAGCCAGGGAAGTCAGTCTACCTTCGGTAACCCGACACAACTTCATCTCCACCCTTTGGACCATTTTCCCATGGATTTCATCGACCATCTTGCTCTTGGCATGTTTGTATGATGGCAACCTAAAAGCCGGTCCTACTTTGACAACTTCTTGGAAGGCTTCTTTCATTCCTTTGTGTTCCAGTACATGCGGAGACAATCTGGCATATAAGAATGCCTCCATGACCTTGAGTTGTACCTTATTTATTTGCTCTGATGTTAAACACTCATCAACCCTTTGTTGCTTAGTCTGTCTTTCCATTGTTTGAGTTGTGTCAGCCGTTCTTTTCTCGCCCGTGCTTATACCTATTGACCATAGTCCACCCTCTATCTAGTACATTGTCAGCGGCGCAGTAGGAGGGGTGGTATAATTGGTTTCTGTTGCTGTGTTTTTTCGCTGCTCTTCTTCATTTTGTGACAGGACAATATTTCAATTGCATTTGCTCGTAGGTCGGCAAATGCGATATAAGTTTGCATCCCATTGTCGGTTTTCCATAAAATATGGGCTCAAATTCTTGTCACGGATACCTACAAAATATGCATTGCCACTCATTCTGACCGAACTCCTTCACAAATCCCCACTCCGGGCCTCTTTTCCGACCACCAGGATTTTGAGGTAGAGTATTTCGAGATCTGCTGCTTCAACGTCCTCCAGCCATTGTGCCACGGCCGCGCGGAGCCCTCACACCTCTGGAAGGTGAGGTGTGGCTGCTACTGCCCCTTGATGTAGAAGCATGAGTGGCTGCCATTACTGTTGCTGCTAACTAGGGATGGGATACTATCTAGGTCGAAAGCCTCCTCGATTACCTGAACTAGAGGAAGACGTGTATAAGTCACAGTGTGGAAAATTGACACCTTAAAGTGCGTCATTGATACAAAAAATTCACATTGAGACATGCTCATCAGAGAGAATGTGTCAAACGAGAACTTGGATTTTTTAAAATTGCGAAAAGAATTTGAATTTTTTAGAAGTTCTCAAAAGAGAACTTAACATTTTATAAAAGTTTTCAACTGAATGAAGCATTTTCTAGGTATGACATTATGCAGAAGTGGTGAATAACTTGTCATCAAATTTATGACATTTTGAAGATGTTTAAAGTTCAATTTCCTATTGAGGATGTTTGGAGTTATTCATTTTCTTATGAACTTCTATATTTATTGTATAAAAGTTATATGTTACTTCTTTCTTTTAACTTCATTCCTAAAAAAAATCGATTGTTGATGTGCGATAAAAGTTGTCAATGCTATCTAAGTTATGTCAAATGAGAACTTAGAATAAAAAAAGTTGTCAATTCACACCTGAAAATTTAAAAAATGTGTCATGCGAAAACCTGTATGTCCAACGAATTTTCCACACTATTAAGTGCGAAGGAGCTAGCTCGCTATCGCATATGTTACATCGACATTCAGTTCGAGCATCAAGGGGGTTGGAGAAGAACCTATAGGTTTCTAAAGAATCGAGAGGGAACCTAAGGTAGGAAAACCCTGAGAAGGAGTAATCTCACTTCCCAGCGCCAGGCCGAAGACACAAAACCCACACCTCAAAGACAGACCGTTTCCCAAGGAGCATATTAACTCAACCTGGTAGTCAGATGTTTGAGATGAATTCTAGACTTACATACATTTGTCTTATATATAATAATATTTCAGCTCACTCAAAACATACGAAACAGGGGCGCAAACTTCTTTTTTCCGAAACAAAAAATGCAAAAACAATTAAAAAAAAGATTTTTTTTTTTTTTTTTGCGTCTACGAAAATTCATGTTCGCGTACGCGAAAACCTGTTCGCGCACGCGAAGTGTGCATTACACGTACGGGAAAAGTAAATTATTTCGCGTACGCAAAACTCTATTGTTCTGAATGTCACCAAATGATTGGTAGTGGATGTTTTTGGCCTAAAACCAGCATGCCCAAAAGCCCTTACATTATTCTCTTTTAATTGAAGGCATTGTATATTAAAGGTGTATAAAAAGAGTACATATGGACATATGTATATACATATGTTTTACAAAAAAGAACCATTTAGGCAAGGGCTGGTTATACCCTTAGGGAAAATTCTAAAGACAAAGTCTCAAAACAGGCCCAAGGCCTTAATAACTTTAAATAGAAATAGAAATAGAAATATAGTTAAGTTCTAACTGAAGAGTCCACGAGTCATGAAGCTGAGTAGAATCAGCCTAATGATCTTCTTGAGTCATGAAGCTGAGTAGAATCAGCCTAATGATCTTCTTGTCTTGGCTTCTCCATGTCCATGATCCTTCCTGCCCATTCCCCTATTGATTGTGATGAACAAACAGTAGGGGCAGTTGCACAGATGGGCTTTGCCAGGATTAAATATGTCCTTTTTGTCCTTGGCATCACAGATCAAATATCTCTTTGCATTATAAGTTGTGCCACATGCACAATCACAAAACCAGTTGCCATGGTGATAGGTTGCCAGCTCGACCCCAAACTGTGACAGCCACTGACCACTCAGATTGAGATTGATCTTCCTCCACCTTAGTTTCTTGTGCATAATCAGGATGTTCCCTGTCAGAGAATTAGTTTCAGTCCTGAATTCCAAATACCTCCCTGATCCACTAAATGTCGTATTGAGTTTGCTTAATGACAGCATAAGGCCAAACAATTTCATTTTAAAAAATAAAATGATTTCTTCCTTTCCATATTCTCCATAACAGGAGGTAGAACTTCCAGTTAGGGGATTCAGGGAAGAAGAAGTCAATGGAGCTCATATCCCGAAGGCCTGGGATGTTAAGTTCTTGCTCAGCAAGTTCCAAAATCCATTCTGCCCAAAGGCAGCCTCTAAACAAATGATCTTCATCTTCTTGGACCTGTAAACACCTGATACAAATGTCAGAATTGGACATTCCAAGCCTCCACCTCTTTCTGTTAGTGGCTAAAGCTCTATGCCAGAGCTGCCACATGAAGGCCTTAACCTTAGGATGAATAGGACTCTTCCACATAAACTTTAGATTTCTGGAGACTCTCTCTTGATCTGCCTGCCATTTTATATGAATTGTGATTTGCTGATCACTATTCAAGTATCTGTAGGCCTTGTTTACCTTATAACCAGTGATACCATTGATATGCCACATATCAGTAGAGTGATGCCAGTTACCCCCTGCAATCTTATGAGTAATGATAGTGAAGAGCTGCTCAGATTCGGGTCCAAGATCCCTTAGGGGAGAATTCTGATAATCAAAATTATTACCAATGTCTCTAATATAGATCACTCCTCTACTAGTCCACTGTTTAGCAAGATCAGGAAAATGCATGGCTAGACAAGCTTCAGGGTGATCCAGGATGAGGGAGGGACTCCAGAAAATTGGCTGGTCATGAAAAAGGCCTTCTTTCCAAGAGTACATGCCTCTTACTTGATTCCAAGCCCTGATCCACTTCTTGATAATCATGGGGGTAGTGACGGGGACTGTGAACTGAAAATAGATGCTATGGGGAAGACGCATCTTCAGCCTTCTCCATCCAAAGGGGTGGCACTTACCAATATAATGTCTAATGAGAGTACCTACAGGATGGGTGATCTGATCATTGCAGGCTCTATAGAAATACTTGGCTGATAAAGCAGTAGCTTGCTTTTCAACATTGATGATGCCCAATCCACCATTCTTCTTACTCTTACAACATTCAAGCAGAGAGATCGGTACCCAGCACCTCCTGTTAGATCCACCTGCAACAAAACTACCAATAATGCTTTGCATTTTGTTATATACCTTCTTAGGAGCCATAATAATAGAAGATTGATATACCTAAGAGGAAGATATAACAGAATTAGCTAGAATAGCTCTCCCATTCTTAGAGAGGAACTTAGAGTTTAGAGACTTAACCTTTTTGTAGAACTTATCTATAAGGTCATCCCATAGCTCACTAGCATTAGCCTTAATTGCATAGGGGATACCAAGAATCTTAGACTTAGTGGAAGGGGAGAGATACATACATCCAAGGGTGAGGGCGGCCTCATCCCCTTTTACCTGGTCTCTTGATATCAACTTAGTCTTGACTGGATTGATCTTGCATGCTGAGCAGCTTCCAAAATTATTGAGAATCTCTTGAGCATGCTGGACTGAGTTATCATCCAGATTGATGAAGAGAAAAGTATCATCAGCAAAGTGGACATTAAGAATTTCATCAACATCCTCATTAGCTGGAAGTCTAAGACCCTGAATCAAGTTTCTTTCTTTGGCTTTTTGAAAATTACTGTGAAGACCCTCCATGACAATGAGGAAAAGGAAAGGAGCTAAGGGACACCCCTGCTTAACTCCTCTTTTGATATCGAAGAAAGGGCTACACTCCCCATTAATCAACACAGCAGATCTAGAATTCCTAAGGATAGCTGAAAAAGTTTGAATTGCTTCTCTGCTGAATCCCAAGTGTTGACAACATGTGCTAAGAAATGCCCAACTAACTGTATCAAAAGCCTTAGTGATATCCAACTTCAAGAGACCAATGTTCTGATTGGAGTCCTTAGCCCAAGTAATTCCTAGAGATGCAGCAACCACATTGTCCAAAATAAATCTGCCTTTAAGATAGGCACCTTGAGTTCTGCTGATAATCTTATCGAGAATAGGTTTGAGTCTCGAAGCTATGGCACCTGAAATAATCTTGTAAAGCACATTAGAGAGGGAGATAGGCCTGTAATCCGAGAAAGAGACAGGTACATCAATCTTGGGGATGAGGACATTATTCTCTTCCACCTATAAGCTGACATTTGCTTTATGAATGGGAATGATTCTACTTATATTCCATGAATACGGAAAGCCTTCTTGCAATGCATCTCTGTAAGTTTCTCTGCCACTACAAGGTTTTTCCTTTTAAGCATCTCAGCCATTAGGCCCATCGCATCGGCGATTTTCCCATTAGAAAGCTTTTGCAATCCATATGCAACATCCTCAATCGTCACGCCATCATTGCAATCGTTACTTATTCCTGACACATGACATAACTTGCGCACTTGGTGCAAAAGACCTTCTGCATCTAACTTCAGCTCCCAATGCTTTTGATTATTTAGTTTATTCCAAAACTTTTTTGGTTCAGTAATCAAGTCCTTGACGAGTTCTTCTTGCTGCTTGTGCATGAAAGCCCTTTTCTTGATTTTAATCAGCTTAACATATTCCTTTCTTAAATGCTTTTTATCATCATCACTTGCTGCTTTAAACATTTGCCTGCTTGCCTTGCACTCTATATCAAACCATCCATTACATGGTAAATCTTTCAACCTCCTTTTAGATATAAAACAATTCTCAGCAGCATTAATGAGCAAACTTGATAATGACCTACTTATTCCTTTGCATCACGTGGCCAAATTGTTTCCAGCATCAATTCTCACATTGGGACTTACTTACAGGTCTCTGCCTTCCTGTTTGTCAAATTAATCCTCTTATTCCAAAGAGGATAATACTTTACCTGAGAGATATTGTTTACATATATCTCAATAAATAGTGGCACGTAGTCAGATTCAATGCGAGTGTCTCCAACATTCATTGCTGCAACCTGAATAATGAAATATGCATTGGCAACAAAATCCACTACACTTGATCCCCTACATGTACATTTTTCAGTGCCCGAGAACCTAGATAGAACATTATATATTACCAATTCAAGACCACTACACATGTTTAACAAATGATTACCTTGACGCATTACCCATCTGTAAGTGTCATGTGAGGTCCGGTTCCAACCGTTCACGCTTAAAGCTCCTTCATCCATCATTTCCATCCATAACGGATCTCCATCAGAACTAATATAGCTGCTTGTCTATTTGCAATGCGACCATTAAAATCGTCCATCAACAAAATACTACTATTAGTCATCAAATCAATTGCATCCTGTTCCAAATGAAAAATGGGTCATCCTCATCCAGGTTCTCGTTATCATAAACTGGTGATTCTCTAGGTGGGAAATAGCATCCTGCATGCATCACCTTCCTGCATGCATCACCTTTTCTCAAGGGTGTGTTGCGAGCTTGGGACCATGTGCGAGTGCTTTTCCAGATAGATTATGCTGTAGTCTATCGTCACACCTCTCCCTTCTTGTGGATCCCTTTGCCTCCTGTGCATTTGCCCTTGGCTGCCACCATGCATGCCCGGACACATGCCCATTGGACTCGGGCTGCAGTATTTACCTTGGAGGATTGGTACTGGAATGGCCAGTTAGCGTCCTGGGACTTCTTTCGGGCCCGTTTTCGGCTTAGGGGTTGTGATCGGACTATTTGGGAGCAGGTGGCGGGTAGTGTTCCGCTGCATATCCTCTCTTACTCCAGGACGATGTGGATGTACAGGTTTGGAGGATTCATCCTGGTGTTGTTGGCTCATGTTTTGTTCAGTCTTGTTATCAGGTGCTAGCTATTCATGACACTCTACCTCCTTTGGACAAGTGGTCACTGCAACTTCAGGGTTCTCGTTGGCGCTCTGTCTGGGCCTGGACATGGAATTCTCTCCCCCCACCAAAGGTTAGGGTTCTTCTGTGGCAGGTGGTGCACCGTTGCATCCGAGTGAATGTCCTGGTGAGCAGGTTTAAGCCAGGTGTGAGTCCTCTTTTCCCTTGTTGTGGCCTTCGTCGTGAGTCCATTGAGCATTGTCTAGTTTTGTGCCTCCACTTGCAAGTTGTTTGGGATTGGGTCAGGGCCTTGTTTCAGGTCAGGCTGTCTAGTCAACAACTACTCCTACACTTGTATCTTGCTTCTTGGTCCCGCCTTAGGCAGCAAGCCTTGCATCTGTGTGTGGTATGGTTGGTCTGGTTGATTTGGAAGCGGCGTCGTCTGTGGATCTTCCAGGGGGTGCAGCAGCCTGCGGCCTCCCTTGTTCCCCGGCTCAGACATAAGTTATTTCAGAGTTTCCTTGTGTTTTATGGTTCAGCAGAGAGAAAGTTCTCCATTTGGTGAGATTTTTTGAGCATTGTGGATGAGAATGGTGAGTTTGTACATAATCAGTGATACAGTCCTGCTCAGTATTTGGTTCTGGAAGGTTGGAATTGTGGAGTTATGTTGTTGCGGAGTGTTGATGTATCTCTGTCCCTTCGGGGCAGTTCCTTTTCCTCCTCACTCGTTTTTGTAACATTATTGTTCTTTTAATCTATTGGTGACTCAGTGCGTCCAAAAAAAAAAAAGAAAAAAAGAAATAGCATCCTGCAACAAATATCTTGCCCTGCCTTCCAGGTATCTCTACCCAAAAATATTGTTTGGAATCAATCTTTACTACCAAAGAGACCAAATTTCTAAATTTGGTGCGTATATAACAGGCCACACCACCATATCCTCTATGCTTCCATCCTTTATGATGCCAGACTAAATGAACTACATGAAAATCGGGAATATCTGGTAAACCACATTCCTCGTGTTCCCATGTTTCAAGCAAAAGAACCAAATCAAGAGATTCAAGAGCATCACTCATTGTACTAACGATTTTAGCATTTAGTTTGGTAATTTTCCATGCTCCTATCCTAATGGTCTCGCACCTCTATGTTGAAGAGGATGCCTCGTCTATGACCACTTGTGCCATTTTTCCAAAAAGCTTTCTTGTCTTCTTGTCATGATGCCTTCATTTTCTGCAGATGCAATTTATGATGTTCATATTCTTCTTTAGTAAGATCTTCATTTATCCATACACGTTGCACGCTTCCTTAAATTATTCAAATTTCTTTCCTTGTTTTGAAATTCGATTATTACATGTCTTGGTTTATCTCCATTTTCCCCCACTCAGAATGCATCAATAATGCCCGTCTCATCCACTTCCATGTTGTTCTTAAGAGCTTGATCAACAATTTCTTTGATGTTTTCCTTTGCTTGCTCTGGAATACCAAATCTTAGATTAAGTAGTCTGTTTTTTTTCTCCTGTTCATCTAAGAAATCTGAAAGTTATTGCTTCATATCTGCAATATCCACAGAGTTCTTTGAGTGGGAGAGGGGACAGAAAGGCAAGAATGCATCCAAACACCAACAGCAGGCCATTGTCGTCAGGGAGATGATTGGTCAGGAGACTTTTTGGAAAGGTGTACAGAATGTTGTTAGGTGCATGCAACCTGTTTGTCATGCCATCAAAACCATTGATTCTTCGAAGGCAAGCATTGGTAATTAAGGTCTGGAGGTGTTGGCACTCAATTCAAGCATTCCTGCAACAAGACGGACCCAATGCACCCTTTGATAATGCCAAGCGCACAACACTGCTGAAGAACTTCTCGGTATGTTGGAAGAAGTCGTACACCGACCTTCATGGCCCTACACATGTTTTAGACCCGCACAACCATGATATGGACCAACACACAGATAAGGAAGTGATGGGCTCGTTGAAGAAGGTGGCAAAACTCTACTATCCCAACGGGTCAGACTACAAGATGTTCATTGCCGAGTTAACTGAGTATCAGAACCTAAGTGGAAGATGGGCAGATGAGGAACTTCATGACGCGTTGGAGAAAATCATATGCATGGTGGCAAGCCCATGGGCAAGTTATTGATACATTAGAGGCACTCACAATGACAGTCCTCTCCTTGGTATCCTTGAACACTGCGAGTGAGAGGAATTGGAGTGCCTATAAGTACATACGCAGCCTCAGCCGAAATCGCCTACTATACAAGAAAGCTGACAAACTTGTATATAACTTCTCCAACTGGTGATTCCTGAATCACAACAGTGGTCCAGCTACAGCAGATAAGCTACCATTTCCATTCTTGGACGCAGATTCCGAAGTGGAAGAGGATAGTTTCGAAGACAGTGCGGAGGAGCTTCTTGCAGTAAATGCTGCCAACCATGATGATGAAGACATCCAACATACCCACTTTGTTGACGAGGATGATGACGTGGAGCAACTCTTTGTCATGGACGAGTCAGACGATAGCGAAGACAGCCAGGAGTCCGATACCGGGGGGGGGGGGGGCATGTCCTAGCAACAAATTCCATTTGAGGACTTAAGCTTGCCTGACCCAGTGAACTCTCCAATGCCAATTACAGTATCAAACAGACAACGTGGTAAAAAAAACACGTCTAAGGGATGAGGCAGTAGTAAGGGAAAGGACCACATGAGATTGAACTTGGGCCAGCACGTGGAAGAGAAAGAAACTGATGATAACAGCAATGACCAAGAAGACAATGAACGAGTTTCTTCAAACTTTTTTAACCGTTGCATTTTTTTTGTTTTTTAATGAAAGTTACATTTTGTTGTTTCAACAGTACGTCTACACTTACGTCTCAATCGTTTGTTTGTAGACAAATCAATTTTCAACAATACCTCTACACTTTTATTCTCAGTTACTTGTTGGCAAATCAATTTTTAATGTTTAACTTGCATGAATATCTAGTAACTAGCACATCATATATACGGTAAAAGCTGTGGCAAGCATAACAAATACTTTTATATATTGTATACTACTATGCTTGCCACAACTTTGATGTGCATCATACAGTATGGATGTCATTGACCAAACTGGTGCCTGAGTTGCTAAGCGGATAATATATACATCTCCAATTTCGTTGATCCTAGTGCCATGAGAACCTCCACCCGATCATCACCATCTGAAATTCCATTACTATTTGTCCCTTTACGTGTTATAGAATCTTGTAGAGAAGTGATCCTAGCGGCAAAGTGGCCAAACAGTCACGGATTGTTCCAAAAAATGATGACGCAGATGAAGGTTCACAAGGTACACGATCCACCTAGTCATTCACTGCGGATCCCGATGGCATTTGTCCCTCTAAGCTCGAGACCCTCTTTTTGTGATCACCACAGTTCCATACCATAGGGACCAAATGATAGAAGGCTTGACTAGAGGTCCAAATGTCGCTGGATTTGCAGCTTACCTCGACCTCCATTACTTCTACCCAGAAGGATGGAGATGAACAAAAAAGGAATGTGGAATAATGAAGACGGGCAGATTAAAGGTTTCGTCTATTTCTGTCCTTCTTAATCAAAACATCTAGAATGCCACCTACAACAAGACAAGCAAGCTCACGGTAGGAGGCATTTTAGACGAATCAAATAAGAAAGTCATAAATAGGTTCAACCGTAATCTTAAAAGGCAACCAAGCTGGGAATCACTAAGCTGCATTTTCCAAGAGAAACAATATTAGAGCACCTGGGAAACTTGTTACATCCAGGTGCAATGTTCCACTACTTCAAACTTGAAAGGTCATCAGAATTCAGCAACCAGTGCCTGAGATTCTTCATCGATTGCAGCAGTAAGGTGTAACTATGGTACACGTAATGGATCCGTGAATATTTGCTACATGAACACCAATATCGAATAACTCTTCCAATTCGATGCATGTTCAAGTAATACCACCTCAAGCAACTCGGCAAATCCAAGGTCGAAGTCACATCTGGTGTACCAATTGTTCTGCCTCGAGGCACCACGTCAAGGAATCCAACATCTTAATGGGACCATGCATTGCAAAAGATGCAATGGGAACAACCACAGCACGGAGGAATGCACGATATAAAATCCATGACCTCTCCATTTTGCTAAGGCTTTCCCCAGTACAAAATGCCAATGTTGTTGCCACCACATCAACTTCGTCCTTCAGTGACCTTGGCCGCTTCACCTGTTACCATTGCGATAAAAAAGGGCACACCATTTATGACTGCCCTCAACTACCCATGGTCCAAGTTCAACTTTTGGGTACCAGTCAGCTAGACAACGTGCGCACCAGATCAATTGTGAAAAGCCAAGGCAAACTGGGAAGACCTCCATGACATCCGTCGTCGCTAAATCGGGTAAATCTTGCTCCAAGATTTCAGCAATCGTCATCGTAGAGCAACAGGTCATTCATCTCTTAGAGCCAGTACCTCTGGAGGAACCAATATTTCATGATTCCAACTGGCTTATAGAAGTTCCTATCAGGACATCCATCCTGTCAACATGGTTTTTGTTATATCTGCAGCACCACAACTCTCTAATCTTATTCCAACAATTCAACATCGCCTTTGGCAGCTCAAACGAGGAAAGGACCCAGAGACTGTCTTTGTTACTACCCGGGCACGGAAAGGTAAAGACCCAATAAATCTTCCAGCAGCAATACAGGTTTTTTAGAAAACAGTTGTGCACCTACCTACCATTCCAGAAATTCTCTTACCCGCACATCCAACAATCCCCTTGAAGTACAAGACGCCCTCATGGGTGCCAAGATTCAACTTAGCATGCAAGTTATCCTATCAGCTTTTAAAGATTCCTCAATTATAAGTTACGTTGTTGACCTTCAGGAAGCCTTTTAGAAAACCAAAATTCCTATCAGTCTAGCCACCTTGAACTCCCTCTGCTATTTTTCCACAATCCTGTCCTTTGTCAACTATTTTAGTCGGAGTTGTGGGAACATCCTTTTCCTCCATGGAAGCCTTTGTTGGACCGCATCAAATACCTCAGATTCAGATTGATGAAGGTAGGGCAGTAAATTTGATCATGGACAAGCTCAAGCAAAGGTTGGGCCTCCACTTTCTACATCCACCTGACCAACCAATGACATCAAACTGGCTAACGGAGTGATAGCCAGCCCACAAGGGATTGCAAAAAATGTGTGCAACTCTATGTAGAGGATCTTATCTTCACCATGGATAGAGTTCTTCAACCAGAACAAGATCCAAGGGACTATAAAATGTTGGTTGGCTGGTCGTTCCTATGGCAGTCCCAGAGCACTCACTTCTAGCGGCAAAACTAGTTGGTAATTTTGAAAATTCACAAAAAATCTGGACCTCACCACGGGCCAGATTATTTCAATTGATCTCAATGAGGGCCACTTCTCTAACGGTGACCCAGAAAATGATAAAGTCCTTGTGGCTTCCTGCTTCATTCAACCACCTCAGTCATCTGCTCCAGATCTGTGGAATAACAATGACCTGTACAGTGACAATGCCATGCCGCTTTGTTCGATCCACCTGTTCACAACTGCTATCATCTTGAAATCACACCACATGCTTCTCCTTCACCACCTCCGTGTGAACCCTCTTCATTTGCCTCCCCCGCTGACCTCCCTTCATCATCCATTACTCTTTTATTTTTCACCATCACTTCATCTGATCCTCCAGAACTCACTTATCTACCTACCCACACTCTTTCGGAGTCCACTCTCATTCCACACATTGAGACACCACCATTAGAGATTGTGGACCTGGGGATCAACCAACCAGTACGTATTGCTGTTGGACTTCCTGCCACTTTCCATGTTGATGCTATCAATATGTTGACAAGATGTGGATCTATCTTTGCATGGACTTAAATAGATCTTTGAGGTATTGACCGTGCCTTAGGACATCTCTCGATACCTATCAAACCTGACGCCACACCTTTCTATCAATGGCAGTACCGCCTCAATCCAAATTTTCGAGATCGTGTGGAGGTAGAAATACACACAGTTAGGTTAATTTATGAAGTCAAACACTCGAAGTGGAACAGTTCCATCGTTGTGGTTCTCAATAAAAATGGCAAAATCTGCGTCTGTGTAGATTACAGAAAACTCAACGCTGGCACAAAACGTGATCATTTCCCCCTACCTTTCACAAATCAGGTTTTGGAAGAGATGGCTGGGCACGAAATGTACTTTTTCATGGATGGCTTCTTTGGCTATAACCAGATGTCCATTCGCCATGAGGATCAATTCAAGACCCCAGGGGATGCGCCTAAACTACAGGGGATACATCATCTACGTCAGGCCTCGAATTTAGATTTTTACTCAACCAGCAAAAATGCAGCTCTTTATTACCGGTTTTTTGTGAAAAAAACCTCTAGTTTGCCGGATTTTACATTAATTTTTTAAAATTTTGATCAGAAATTTGCCGGCATCTATTTTATCGAATCAGATTTTTACAACTTTAATCGAAAATTCTGGTTAGGAATCCCCCCCCCCATTTCGATCCATGATCTGCGTGCACAGGGTCAGAAGAAACCCCCCTGTATACATTTTTCTATGTAGAAAACCCCCTTCTGTAAGGTCTCACAATTTCATAAATGTTCCCGGCCATACTTGTACATGCATTTTTGTCAGCAGTGGCACCATTAATTTCTGAAATTGACCAGCTTACACATAAATTGAATCTGTACACGAAACAACAAATGAATACTGACTTGTTCAAAAAAATAATTTATGAAATTCATCGCTGAATTGAATCAATGCCACTAATAAGATCATGATTTTCTATGGCAACAATCATAACAAGGTCAAATCCCACCCCACTAAATGCCTCATCATAAAATTTGATGCTAGACCAAGCTGGCTCTATACCAAGTGATCTTCTGGCATATACCTTGCAAGCTATATCTGAATACTATTGAACAACCGAACAGTCCTATTTTCATCCTTTCCAGATACTTCTTCTTCAACCTGGAGCATAAAAAACGGAATGATTGCCATACAAAATGTTTCTAAAAGATCTGCAAATGAAATAAATAGCAGCATGCAAAAGAAAAAGAATAGGACAGAGAATTGGGAACACATAAACATGCATGATGAAGTTGCCAATGGCGTCGTGGCACTATTTCCCATATCGGAGGTAGACTTTTATGTATACTTGCTAAAAACAAAAGGTACATATAACATTCACACACGATGCATGCTATCATAATGCATGTTGAGGCATCATTTGCATGGTTTGGCTTGCATACTTTGATACAGACTAGCATCATGGTCTATTGTTCTCTAACTAGCAAGCATCAACATCAGCATCAAACGTGCATCATGAGAAGCGAAATGGCGTTATGGTGCCATTTGCATCCTCACGATGCTATATTTTTATTCTTTTCAAGCATGTTGAGTATGCATGCAAAGCTATGCAAATGACGCCATGACACCATTTGCATGCACCCCAGCATGCTTTAAAAAAAAAAAAATATGGCACCTTGATAATGCAAATGGCACCATGGCGCTATTTGCATCCTCAAGGTGCAATATTATTATTTTCATAATTTTCAAGCTTGCTGTCCCAAGAACTTGCAGAAATGCATACTGAGGGCCCAAATGGCGCCATGGCGCCATTTGTGCCCCTAACATGCATTTCTGCTCCTTGTCCTAAAAAAACAAATAATTGTTGCATGACGTTTACTCCACTCAATCTATCAAGAAAACATCTAAAATGCATCAAGCAAACATACATTTGAGAAGTCGGTGTTGTTTCCCTAGGAAAATTGAAAAAATAAGTAAAAGAAGAAGATCTACCTTTGCCTTGGAGATTGTTGCCTTCATGGTTCTTGGTATCTTTAGTGTCATAAGTGAAGAAAACAAAGGCGCTGGTGGCTGGGCTGAAGGCGCTGGCTGCTAGGTGCTAGGCATTGGCTGCTAGGCGAAGGCACTGGCTGTTGAGCTGAAGGCGCTAGCTGCTAGGAAGGTGTTGGATGCCAGGCTCTAGGAGCTGGCAGATGGGCTGAAGGCGCTGCCTGGAAAGAGTTGCAGTGGAGTAGGTGGCGCATGTATGGAGGTCGCAAATGTGAAGTGGGGGGGCCGGGGGAGCATGGCGGAGTCTGTGGAAGCCATGACGCAATTTAGTGGATTTGTGAGGTGGTCATAAATTTGAAAATGCCCCCCCTCCCCCCTCCAAATTTGAAACCCCTTCGCCTGCTCAAATTTAAAACTCTATAATATTTAAAATCTCCGTCCAATATAAAATATTTTGCCCAAATTCAAAATTTGAAACCTCAAAATTAATACCGCCTAAAAAACAAAGTCGGCCGATTCATCCCCATACCAGACGATTCCATCTCCTATTTGCTGCTCGGCATATCATTTCTTCAGGCACTTGAACAAATCCTTTTTCGGCAAAATGGCTCCATAGCACTATTTGGGGAGTGCTAAAGTGAGGAGCCAACCCTAGGTTCAGTTCTTGTGATCTTGTTCTCTGTATGATACCACATTAATATGTTTTTTAAATATTCGTGTAGTCTGCACAACATAGGTATGATACCCGGGCATGGTACACAATTATACAACCCTTCATATCTTCTGCACAATAGGTATGATGCCTGGGTACTGTACACGGGTGTACAACCCCTGCTTGCCATCTACAATAACAAGATGCTAAAGCATCATAGGGTTGCCCGTCAATAGAAGAGAAGGAAGAAAAAAATATGGATCAGGAAAGTAGAGAAAGCCTTGACCTAAGTAAATCCCTTGACCCTATGAAAAGGAGTGGAACATACACCTCAATATTAAAGGACACCCCTAAATTTGATAAGTGAACTTTGACTCTTCCCAGTGCACTTGAGAGATCCTTTGCTGTAGAAGCTTCCAAATTAATCTCGAGAAATGAAGTTGTAGAATTTGTCCAAACGGAACCTCTCTATGGTCCTAAATTCTCGTCTACCTCTAAGAGGCCAGAACATCTAGGTCCGGCAAGAATGCCATCAATAGCTTGTATAAGGAGAAAATTATTGCAATGTGGATAAGAAAGATGGTTGAGTCTATATAGGACTACTTGAACTAAAGAAAAGAACCCAAAAATGTGATGACAGTGCTTTTGCACATAGGTTTTAACTTGTTAGTATGTGCTACATTGAAGTTGAAAGAACCATTATGACTAAGATCGCTAGGCCGTGGCAAGTAGTGGACAAATGCAAGGTGTTACAACGATTGGCAATTCGATTATTGAGCAAGTGGATTTCTCGTTTCCAATACAAAGATTTTATTTATAAAATGATGAAGTGCACTAAGAATAGAAATTCCTTCGACTAAGAATAGAAATTCCATTGTTGATCAAGTGAATTCGTTTGTTTTATGGTATGAATTAGGTAAATGAGATGGAATCACTCGTTTCCAATGCAAAGATTTTATTTATAAAAAGATGAAGTGTACTACCATTTAGTGATCTACTTTCACCAATATAGCTAAAAGATAAAAATAAGTTGAATGCTAAAATATGTTGTGTAGAGATTTAAGCATATAGAGTGGACTCCATATGCGTGTCTATTTGAACAGAAGATCAATAGGAAAAAAAATGATGACAAAGAAATGTACGTGGAAAAAAAAAAACTTAATTACAGACGATGAAGTGGAAAGCTATAAATGTGACATAAGATGAACGAAAGGGGAGCGGGAATGGCGCCAAGAATGCTGGTGCATTTCACGGTGACAGTGAGATCAAAGCCGTATTTGGTAAGATGAATGATAAGGCAATGCATCGTGGTTTCTATAGAACTAAGGTTATGCGCAATGAAATGCTTGCAGAAACTTCCTTTTGGTGTAGTGGAGGCAAATATGTTGAGTGATGATGTTCTGGTACGAGGATCAAAGGGTTTCGATAAGAACATGGAAGTTATCAAAGATGAGGACAAGATATATCTCGCTGGTGGATGGACGAAGTTCGAAGAACAGGAGAAAATTGAGAGAGGAGATATTGTCAACTGTAAGCTGTTTGAGTATTCAGAGATGTGGATAGCGGTAATAGATAACAAACGAAATCTGAATAAAAGTTTTGCGAAGGAAAGAAATGAAGAATATAACCAGCTGAAAAAAAACAAAGGAAGAAAGGCTCATGATAACAGAAGGAAGAACTGTGAGCCATGTTGACCGGTTTATGAAAAGACGAAGTTCAATGGAAAAGATACGAGCAACAAAAGGAAAACATAAGCAGTATGTCAAAGAGAGAATGAAGAGGATAGGAGATGGGAAACGCGATAGGGATTGGAGCAGAGGGAAATAAGTACGTATGAGATATCTAAGTGCAATGCATGTCGATAAATGAAAAAGTAACCATAACCAGTTGTCGATGTAATGCAGGAGACAGATGAATATATGAAAAGATGTACTCGTAGGTCAAGTGATGAAGGAATACATGGCAGCAGAAAATGCGAAATTGGGCCATCTGACGTTTGTGTAGGAATGTGCAAAAACAATAAGGCAGCAAAGAAAAGGCGCACTTCGAGCAGCAGAACAGAAATGCAGACAAAGATTAAGAACACAAAAGTTGAAAAGACAACTGAAGAAAAGGTAGAGCAATATTGCAAGGAGTTGACGAATGCACACATAAGTGTTGAGGTCACAAAATACAAGATGGAGAAAACATTTGTAAGTAT
>JAANSK020291490.1:0-20019 GCA_011763485.2 Isoetes engelmannii
GATAATTAGTTATCCATTTAATTAATGTGACACCTTAGCTTAGCTACCATGCTTAACTTAATAATTGTAGGCACCCCATGGTAACTTAACTTACCATGATCATTAGTGACGTGGCAACATATTTATACTCGTATAAATACGTGGAACGTCACATCTAGACTCTCTCTTCCATCCATTCAGGGCTGGAAGCAATACTTCAAACATGATGAGGAACATTTTTGCTGCTTGGAATTTTGCTGCTGAGGTTTTTGAACATGTGTCTATGTCTGATCTTTGTGGCAATTATTCTATCTTTTGGTCTCCCCTTTTGGCCAAGAATCAATACTCCTGCCTTGTTGAAGAACACTCAAGGAGTTATAGGAAATGGAAAAATGCTGGTGTTTCTATTCTTGCAGACCTTTGGCATAGACATAGATGGAGATCTTGGGATGAAGTGAGAAACCTTGGCTTGAATTCTCCTACTGATCATAGGTTAATTTACAGGCACCTGCTCTCTTGCTTAAGTCATACCACAATTCCACAATCTATAGACTGACTTCTGAGCTCAAGTCTGACAGGATCCCTCTAAGGTGGAACATGGCTACTAATGTGTTCATTAAAATTCTTAGGAATTGTTGGAAGACCTACTGCCAACCCAAAATCCAGCTTCTAGCTTGGCTTGCCTTGCACCAAGCCATTCCCTCAAAATGTTATATCAAGAAGAGAATTCATAGTGACAATCCAGAATTTGATATTTGTGCAAATAGGTTCCAGAGACTGCCAATCATATCTTCTCTTGTTCGTCCTTGATCCCCTTCTGGAACTGGCTTAATGGCAGCTCCAATGCTGCTGGTTACAGAATTACTTTTCAGAACTCCATTATTCAATTTCTGTCTGGCACAAATGTCTTTGTCAATTCTATGAAACAAATTGCCATGTGGTGTATTTGGAAGTTCAAGAATGCTATCTCCATTGGTAAAAGAATTTTGGGAATTTCAAGTTTAAAGTTGCTTTTCTTGGTTGAATTGACTGCTGCAGCTATGGCTCATAGGTCTAAAAAAAAGGATGCTTTTGATAGGAAATGGCTTGGTTTTGGTCACTACATTGGCTCTTCTTACTTTTTCAAAGCAAACCATGCAAATTTCTCTTCTAATGACTTTCTTGATTACAGATTTGCTGAACATTTTAACAGGAATGAATAATGGCCATCCTGAGTTAGAGGATCTGTCTCCTGAGGAGGCTTGGGCTGGACTGAATAGTGGGTTTGAATTTTCCCCCTCGAGAGCTAGGTCTCGTTACTGCTAGGTTCAAAAATGTCCTTCTTGATGGCTATCAAGCTTGGTGCCTTACTGTTCTGCTTTTCTCCTTCAGCAACTTCATGGCTGTAGACCAATTCTTAGCTTTCAGAAACAACTACTATTACCACTTGGGTAGCTTTGTGGCAGAAGGTCTTAGTGTGTCGGCAGAAGTCAACTTCCCTTTCCTTTGGCTTGTTCTCACCCTCCATTCCTGGTCAGATATTCCATGGAAAGAACTTCCAGCCCTTATTCACATTGGTGTTGATAACATGCTACAGGAGTGCATTTGGTTTCAGGAAGAAGATTTCTAGAATGCATGGTGTATATATGAAGTCTCTCCTTCTTTTAAAAGTTTGGATGCACAGGAGATTTGGCAGCACATTTTTGAGAGGTGATGGTCCTCTTACTCACCTGATATGGCAGAGTAGAATCCATTCAATTTTGTGTTCATGGTGATTCTCGGACGTCTAGTAGAAGATCAAGTCAAAAGTTCAACATCAAGAAGACTCCTCGGATTATGTTTTGTACAATCTAGCTTACTTTACTTTGGCAGTTATTTCGGTTTTCCCAGTTGCAGTTTCAATTACATTTACAGTTACATTTCTGATTTCAAGGGATCAGCCCAAGGACTACAAATAGTTAGCCACGTTTTACTTATTGTTGTAATGGTTGTTTGGAAGTTCTCCACAGCCTATGTTTGTACTTTCTTTATTGAGTAATTAAAATTCCCCTTACATCCAAAAAAAAAAAAAAAAAAAAAAAAAATCAAAAAATCCCGTACAATACCATCCACGAATAGTTCCCACCCTGATATACCTCCAGCAATAGCAGTAGGACATGAATTCGTTGGAGTTTATTAATTGGAGTTTATGACCCGAGACATAGACAGACTAAAATAGATGACAATTGACCCCTAGAATTAAGGACACTGTCACCGCTAGATGATGTTCGCTAGCGCTATGTGACATTGTAAGAATTTGAAGTATCCAAACCTAATTTCCATGGTTTGTTGGCCCAGCAGGATCTATGCATAGATCCGGAATGTTTTCAACGATGTCGATCAAGTGTTTGCATACTGCGAGTTCTTTTGTCTTTGCCTTGCTAATGCTAGCTATCAAAGTTGCAGCTGATGATATACAAGGCTGTGGTGGCTTCGTCGAGGTAAATCAAGGAGCTGAAAGCATAGAGAGCATTGTCTGTTTTTGTTATAACTATAGCTCGTTGGATAGTATTGTATCATCTGCGATGGCATGGATGGAGTTTGTAAATTCATTTCATGAAACTGCGTTCTTTAACGATTGGGCTGTTGTGTGTTACTGGGGAATAAAGTTACGTTGTGCTTATATTTGACAAAGCACTTGGCATTAACACAGTTCGAATTTGAGATTTCGTCGTATGCTTCACACAAATCTTATTGCAGGCCAGCGCATCATTGACAAGGTTGAGGAAACCATCAGATCCAAAACTTGACTATTCAGATATTACGGTAAGAATTTTTATTCACTCGAAAGAGAACTTCCAAAATGTGCTATGTTATTTTACTTAATTCAATGAGCTGCAGGTTGAGCTTCACACTCTAGATGGTCTTGTTAAAGATAAGATACAATGTGCTCCTAATGGTTATTACTTCCTTCCTGTCTATGATAAGGTATGCCTATTGGAAAGACAAACTTTTGAATCGATAAAGTTTCTTAGCTCGTTAATAAAAAAATTCTCTGACTCATATGTGATTTAGGGATCATTTTTGCTGAAGATTGTTGGGCCTAAGGGCTGGTCTTTTGATCCTGAACAGGTATGTACCTGACATTCTTATATCCCACTCTAGAGAGAATGGCCTTGTTCTCAAACATATCTTGTATGTTGATGCATTTCTGGCAGTATCAATCAGGCAAACAAGTGACAAGTATTATCTCCGCTTCTTATCTGCTTTGTTCGTTACTTGGTCGGCTTACATTTAGAAGCACCTAAACAGATCTCCATGTGTTACCATGTATTTCTTCAGCGTTTTAACATCATAAAACTTGTTTGTAAGCCTCTCTGGAATTACTTCAGTATCTGCAACAAATTGGCAATAGGTTCCATTCTATCATGATAGACCACAGTCGAGTCTCCTTATAACATATAATGATAAAGTAGTTTCTTAGCATTCTAAGACAGATTAGGAGTAATTTGAGGATGCCTTCTACTTCTGGCAAGCCTGATGTCATCTTTCATCATGGTACTTGCTTGTCTGGTGCAGGTTCCTGTGATTGTTGATAGCATAGGCTGCAACGGGAATGAAGATATTAACTTCCATTACACAGGGTTTGACATATTAACATTATACCATGCTGATTTTTGAAGTAGAGTTTCCTGCTTATAGCAACTTGTATACCTCTTTACCTTGCAGGTTCACTTTGTCTGGAAGGGTACTAGGTGCAGCTGGAGGAGATAGCTGCGCAGCTATTGGAGAAGGTCCTGCAGGAGTGAAGGTCATATTAACGCCAGTGCATGCAGCTAGATTTGGTGATCCCATTCATGTAACAACAGTTGCGGGGGGCACTTTTGCATTCTCCAACCTACCAATAGGTGACAATGAAGATTCTGAATTTATAGCCTAGAGCAGATTTAAATGTTTGATAGGATGCCTTCTCTACGAAGTTGCAGATGCATATAAGTGATAATATGTAAGAAATAATAAGTCGTTTGGTATTTATAAGAGCTCGAATATTTCATGCAGACCAAAGCTGGTAAGTAGAGGTATTTGCAGCTTTTAGAATCTAATAGAAGGTCCAACTGTTGGCGTACTAATAAATTCATAAAGGCGGCTTGCTATATCAAGCATTTATGTGTACTTTTACCTTGGGACCTCTAGCCGCATTGTAATTTTCCATCCTTAATAAATAAAAAATATCCGGAAGCTGATGTGTAGCTTAGTGGTTTTACCTTTCTTCAGAAGTAAGGAGGTTTGTTCATGATGAAATGAAGTAGAGTTTATGACTAAGATATTTGCTAAAATATTTGTGATTATCCTATGGCTATTTTATGGATCAACATCAACAAATATTTATGACAGTTATGCATGGAAGCACAATATTCTGCTAGCTGAAATTGAACGAGGCATTACTGCCTGCCATCTTACCTGCTCTATTATCTTTATCTTAATACCTCTATACTCATTAAACTTTGATATGCATACAAATGGCTATTTTATCAATACGTGAAAACTCATCAAACAATAGATAGTCATAGTAGGAATGTTGCTAAATCATACTTGAAATATATTAAGTATGTTAACAAATTCAAGAATCGAGGTCAGGTGCTGTTTTATTGATGTACAAACATAGATAATGGACATGACTTTGAACTGAATATTGCAGGAAACTATAGATTGGAAGCTACTCACCCAATACTTAATGTTACAGCAACAAGGTCACAAGAGGTATTAATTAAAGTTTTAGTTCAAGTCCCCAAATTGAATTATTCTTCTGATCATATGGAGCTTATTACATTTTTGCAGGTGACACTAGGTTGGGACAATGCTAACGTTGATGATCTTTTCTATGTTCCTGGTTATAAAGTTGAAGGATCAGTGTTGTCACAGGTACAAGTTGGTCTAGCTGTATAATTGTGTTTGATTTTCCATAGAGCAACAATTCCAATATCTGCGGTACATAGAAAGTAAAGGGAGATTATGTTTGAATTTTATGTGCATATCCATCATGATTCCTCTGCTTAATGGTAAAGGTGAGTAACACGTTAAACCACCTACTTTCATACATCAGAACATGTCTACTTTAGAATGGTCATCTCTTGTTGGGCTGGAAACTGGAAAATGGTTCTTCTTTTATTTACTGAATATTCCTAAGCTTTCAAAACCAACAGACTGTCTCTTCTCATCAATAACTTAGACTGCGGAACAAAAGAATGTATGTTCAACATGTTTGATAAGTGAGGGATAAAGTTTATGTATGGTAAGACATAATCATGGTTGGAAGATTGATGAACGAACTCATGAAGTCAAATGGACCTTGTAGTAGGGTAGTATGGTTGCGTGAAATGCTGGACAAAATAGGATGGCTCCAATGCAACATCTAAAAGGAATCTTAAGGTAGATGTGTAGATGCGGCACATCGAAAACATTGAAGCATATCCTGTTTTAGATGCATGAAAGATGGGTTCGTAAAGTAAGAAATTGCTAAAACATACCTTTACTCTATAGGACCCTGCAGCAGCCACAATCCTACTAACAAAAGCAGATGTAGATCATATAGAACTGCATAGTACATCATTAATGCCATATTTTAGATATAGGAAAGGGACATCAGAAAAAGAAAGATTACATTAATGTTTACGAGAGACTGCTTGGGTCTATGAGACCAATTATTACAGCAATCATGTACAGTCAGTTAGGTGTGCATTGCAGCCTCCCATCCAGGGTACTTGTATATCCACCTAGCACATAAATGAGTATGCTATTGGTCAGCTCAGGCTCCTAGAGCTAAGGTCGAGTGCTCGAAGAGGATCTGCAGATTGTCTCATTTGAATGTAGTCGAGTCTGAGGGACACTTTATTTTTACATGTCCAGTATATTGTGAAATAAGGGCCAGGTTCTATTGCCTCTTTCGGTAACCTACCTCCTTTTCAAGCTAATCAGCTATGAGGATCAGAAATTTATAGCTTTATTCCTTCACCAAATGACGATCATAGAAAAAATCTGTTGAAGGATGCTGGGGGGAGAACTGGGCAGGAAAATGACCCTACACAAAGGCAGTTTACTCTCTTTCTCATTAGAGGTGATAATGATACTAAACTGAAGTCAGGCACTCTTCCTGGGCCATCTAATCCTATTCCAAGAGGGGAAAGCGGGCAGCAAAGAAAAGACATAAGCAGTTCTTTAAAAAGAAAAACAAGTGTGACATCACCTCATAGTTTGAGCAAGTGGCTAGGAAGAAGACAAAACTTTCCTAATTTCAATGTTGTCTGTAGATAGAAAAACTCGTGGCAAAAAATGATAAAGAAGATAGTTAAATTTAAAAGCCAGGGAAGGCATCCAACACTAGATGTTGATAGATGCTGCAGATGCCCATCTAAGGCATCTACACTTTCAGATGCCGGCATCTGTCCTTTTAGGTCGATCACTGCCGCAACGGTGTTCAGACTTGCTGTGGTTAGAATCGCAGATAGACTAATTTAAAAATATCACTATCTCTCGGTATTTTTAGTTCTACTTTTTCTTCCAACGTAACTATGAAAATTGCAATCTGTACATTAGCATTATTGTCCTTCTGGTTCCATTTCATCTCGTAGAGATTAAAAGCTAAGCAAAATTGTTTAATTCTCACAGGGGAATCCAGTTTTAGGTGTCCATATTTACCTTCATTCAAATGACGTTAAATCAGTTTATTGCCCTCAAGGAGCAGGGAACTCCCCTTGGAATATGCAATCTCTCTGTCATACTATTTCTGATGCTGATGGAAGGTTTCAGTTTTCTAACGTCCCTTGTGGTAACGTGGAAGATTATATTATCAACTATTGGAGAAAATGCTGGTATTTTTAGTATACTTGTCTTATTATTGCTTCTTCAGGTAAATATACGCTTGTTCCATATTACAAAGGAGAAAATACAGTATTTGACGTGTTCCCTTCATCCATTGATGTATCTGTGATCCATGAATCAATGTCTCTGAAGCAGGCATTCCAGGTAGGGCCTAACTATCTCTATTCAAGTATACTCGTTTAACATCTTTTGAGATTTCGGAGCACGGTTTGTCCATCTCTTGCAAGCTATGTGAATATTCCCCTCCGCAGCATATCATCCTGTGTATAGAAGTCAATTAAGAATATGTTTTAGATATCTTATTCTGCAAGTATTTGCCATTATTATTGGAGATTTGATGTAAGGGGTATCTCGCATTATTTGAGTGTAGGTAACAGGCTTTTCAGTTGGTGGTCGGGTGATAGATAGCAATGGGGATGGAATAGAAAATGTAAGGTTGTTTGTGGATGACGTGAAGCGCGCAACAACTGGGTCAAACGGTTACTATAAGTTGGACCAGGTAAAATATTTAGGCATGACAAACTTTTTTGTCAATAGTACTTTGGGATCTTGTTCCAGAACTGTCTTGGAAGCCTTAGTTCTGTGGGATCAAAGATCATCGCTGGGCAAATATAATTGCTTATTATGATAGAAAAGCTATGCAATAAGTTTTAATTTGACTTTGGATAAGAACTGAAACAGGACGAGCAGCTGGCAAGCGCTCACAAAAGAATTGCACTAACCAAGATCTAATGGAACTTGTCTAACTAGCCCTTATATGATGGTGGACCCAAGTCTTCATAAACTGCCATATAAGTAAACAGGTGTATACATATGGCATGTAATACATTTAAAATGCAAGGTGTATGTTTGAAACCAATAGTTTGCTACTAAGGGTACTGCAATGTTCTTATTGAGGCGGTAATCACTTAATCTCGTAATTCTGGCAATCTGGCGCTGTTGCTTTAAGGGTGCATCAATTAGTAATTTATTGTGTATTTCACAGGTTTACTGCTTTTTGAATATCTTACTTTCTTTCATGTTGCTCGTCTTTCCTGATCTTTTCTTGCTGATTCTGTAACGTTTCCATACTTATATTTGTTTCAGGTCACATCTACAAGATACGATATAAAAGCATCAAAGCCTCATTATAAATTCAGTTCCTTATCCAAATTTATGGTAAAGATTACACAATCTTGTCTTGAGCATGTGCATGCTTGCATGGATCGTTAAACGTGCAATGTTCAACTACTGTATACCATGTAGAGACATTAAATTGTGGCCTAGTTGATGAGTGTGTAGTGCTTACAAAGCTTTGAATTTCTCAAAGAAGCCAAATTCTACCATGACTTCTCCGTTAACGAAGCTTGTTTGGTTCCATGTCATGTGATGATGTGTATAGATAGCATTATTGCTCAACGTTTCTTTTTGTTGTTTGTACTTTTGAAGTGTGTAGAGGATATCAAGGCAGTCTAATTTCTTTGCTGACATGTTGGTATAGGTTCTTCCCAACATGGAGCTGATTCCTGACATTGTAGCAACTAGCTATGAAGTGTGTGGTACTATCAACGCTTTAAGCTCTGCCCATGTTGTTAAGGTGAATATGAAGCAAACATATTATACATGGGATGTGCATATCTACAGATTTAATAGTATTTCTTTGGTTAACAGCGCCAGGTGGCTTTAACACATGGATTTCCAAGTGTGAAGCCTCAAACCAAATATGTGAATGCCACAGGAGGATTCTGCTTTGAGGCAAGTCTTCTCTTTCTTTTTTTTCTTTCATTTTCAAATGAAACTGGACTACTCATTGTCTGGATCGTAGATGTTGGATATGAAAACGGTCTTAGCTGTTGGCATTATGTATTTGTCTCATGTTGACAGGTAACCCCAGGGGAGTACCGGCTTTCTCCTTTGGCAATGCCCTCAGACACCCGAGCTGGAGTAATATTTTCTCCTGCTTACTTGGATCTTGTAGTATCTGGACCTATTCTTGATGCTGTTTTCAACCAGGTTAGCATTTCATGCACTGTTATTTTTTCTTGTTTTCTATGAGAAAATTTTGCCTTAAAACTCTGTACAAAATATAGAAATAATGAGAAGCTATTAACTGTGTAACTGCAGGCACAAGTTACTATTTCTGGATATGTCAAATGCAAGGTGGAGTGTGGTTCTGTTGTGACTGTATCACTTACACCAATCGTTTCCACAAAAGATACAGAAACTCTTGCCACAAGCCAAGTGTTTCATTTATCTAATGAAGACACTCAATTCAGTTTTTCCAAAGTATTCCCTGGAAAGTACAAAATTGAGGTGCTTAATGGGTTTCATGGGAGTAGCATTTTTATGCTAGTCTTCTTTATAGTCTTATTTCTTGGCTTGACTTTAAGGATTATATATTAAACAGTGTCGTTGACTTCAATCTGTGCAGGTGGAACACAAGAGTTCAGGTTCAGAGGATGACTGGTGTTGGGAAACGAAATCAGTTACTATTGACGTGGGAGCCACTGATATTTCAGGCATCTCATTTGTTCAACGGGGGTACTGGTTGCGCATTGAATCTACTCATGATTCAAGTGCTTTTACATTGCAACAGGGGAAGGATGCTATTCCTTTACAAATTATGGTAATTTTGATGCTTTGGATCTAATATTTCTGCCGTGTTCTTGTGTGTATAACTGGTGTGTTGGGGTCTGTTGACAGAAAGGATGGCAGAATGTTTGCATTGAATCACCAGGTGTACATGAACTGGGATTTCTTTGGCCATGTGTTTTCTTTGGATCTCTATCTTTCCAATTTGACACCTCAAAGCCCAGTGTACGTTTACCATATAGTTCTTTATTCTTTTATACAATAAATATCCTTTGAAATCCTCAAATCACGTTCTGATAAAATAGTTATGCAGGTAATCCATCTGGTTGGACAAAAATATGTCCTGACTGGATATATCCATATTGACTCAAGAATTTACCCCTACTCAAATAATTTGGAAAATGGGATATTAGTGGACATCAGACGTGAAGAAAATGGTGCGATAGTAGATGGGCAAAATTATGCTCGTCTTATATCACATGGAAACAAAACAAATCCTATTGCTATATATGAATATGCGCATTGGGCGCAGCTTAATGACAAACTTATCTTTGCCCCAAGGCATATAAGGTACACAATTATATTCGTAGTTCAAGGAGCAATTGTATAAGGCCATTGAAAAACCTTAGATTTTGGTAAGGTTGACGCCTTACCATGCCAGCTTTTAGCCACATAAAATAACTGTTCTGCTTAGAAGCAAAGTAGATTCAAATAAATCTATCATGTTCTAGGTTACCTTCTATAGTTCCCTTGCCTCAACCAGTCTAGTTTTCTTCATCCCTGAGATTTGTCTACAGTCTACAATCTTATAGTGAACCTGGTTATGTGGCCTGCAGACACCCTTTTGGGCCAGTGAGCTATTGATGTGGTATGTCCTTTGTGTATAGTGCAGTTGACAATTTAAAAGGGCAGTATGCTATAGATTGCGTTGAGCCTACACCAATATGTTTACATCGATTTGTTGTGGTTCTGCTCAGGATAACAGAGGAGGTCAATGTGACTGCAGCAGGGGGAAGTCAGCACATCTTGTTCTATCCCAGAGAACATCATGTAACTCATTCTTACTTCCTACAACATGCAAATGCTGATGTTAAATTCTAACTTTCTGGATTGGATACTCTAAATGTATTAAATGCTTACAATGGTTTAGATTATGCTATGAATAGGTGCATGTGGAGAGCGATGGATGTCAACCTGCAATTCCTGAATTTATTGGCCGCCCTGGTACATATATAACGGGCAGTGTTTCACCTTCTCTTCCTGGGGTTGGGATAATAATCACAGCCCAAGAAGCCAGTGTTTCTTCCCTAAAGGCAGGTGAGATTGCTGCAACGGCTGTAACTGGAGAAGATGGTACTTATATTGCTGGTCCACTTTACGATGATACAACATATTCTGTTCAAGCGGAGAAGGTAGGATGCTGTCTGAGCCTGAACATGATAACTTGATAAGTTCATATAGTGTTCGTGTGTGGAATGCAAAATTTTCTCTTTCTAAATTTGAACTATAAGGCTTTACTGTTACAAGGACAGAGACCAATTAGGTTGTAGTGCATTTGTGTGTGGAAGTGGAGAAGGTAGTATGCTGTCTGAGCCTGAACATGATAACTTGATCAATTCATGTAGTGCACTTGTTTGTGGAATGGAATTTGAACTTAAAAGCTTTATTGTTACAAGGACAGAAATCAATTAGGTTCACATTGGGATTTAACTCACTTGGATACGCCTGTGTTGCTGTTTAAGATTGCCTATCCATATTTTGATACCACATTTAATATTTGTTATATGAGGGTTTTTAGACTTCGCATAAGAATTTAGAGGGTCGAAGCTGTAAGCTTTTATTCAGACTTAGTTTGCTTCTTTTCCATGTTGGCACAAGGTGCTTATCATATGTTGCGTATAACTTGTTTGCTAGATATGACAAATGCATATTTTGCTTTCCATTTACAACTGTTGTCCAGACACCTGAAAGTTGAAAACGGAAATTGAAATTTCTAGGTGTAAAATAATAAGATATATTTTTAAACTAAAAGTGATGTTCCACGTGGCGAGTAGACCTATAAAGTGCAAGCCATTATATGTGTAAGCCTGGCTGGACTTATGAAGTATTGGCTGCACCAATATTGACTATACTCTTTCTTTTTCATTTAGAAATTACTTTGATGAACAAATTGTGCTTCTGATGCAGAACGGTTATCATCTGAAATCTGTGGGCAACAATTCATTTTCCTGTCAGAAGTTGGGTCAAATTGTCGTCCTCATTTCACCTGGAGAAGGAGCAGAAGATATGTTACCTTCTCTCCTCCTTTCACTCAGCGGAGATGATGGCTATAGGAAAAATGCTGTTGCTTTGCCTGGGGAGAATTTCACATTTGATGGCTTATTTCCGGGAAGCTTTTATCTCCGGCCAGTGCTTAAGGTGACTTGGAAAAGACAAGCAAAATATTAATTTCATTTCACACTTTGTAGTTTAGCATTTGCAGTAAGGGCTCTCTGATTATTTATTTCTCTTTCAAAATTTCTTCTAGGAATACAGTTTCTCACCGGCAGCACAATCACTTGAACTTGGTTCTGGGGAAAGGCTTGAGGTTATATTTCTTGCTAGACGTGTAGCTTACAGGTATATTAAATGCTTTGCTTTTAGTAGTGCTCATTTGCTCATTGGTATCCCACCTTTCAGTGTGCATGGTGTTGTAACCTCTCTTTCTGGAAAGCCTGAACCTGGGATTTCAATGGAAGCTCGTAGTGACTCAAGAGGTTATTACGAGGAGACCATCACTGATACTGACGGTAAGTATCGACTTAGAGGGCTCCTCCCACACACATCCTATGTTATAAAGGTTGTCATAAAAGATGAACCTCAGGCGTCATTTAAGCTGGAACGTGCTTCACCTGGTCATGTCAACATTGAGGTAATACTGGTTTACCCATGCTTGGATTGTGTTTGGCAATGGAAAATAAAATAATACACAATCTGTAACAATAGGAGCTTCATGAATGAAAAAGTAGAGAAACAATTGGTTAACACATCCTCGTGATCTATTTTACAATCAGAATTAAGCTAAATTATGGGAAGGTTTGCAAAGGAGTTGCTTTCTATCACTCCCGTGCATCTTTGTTATGAAAGTATGAACTGCATGCTAAATTGCCACCCAATTTAGATGGCACAGTATGCAATTCTTTCCTAAAGTCCTATTGGGTTAAGGAAAGGTGTAGGTACATATATGGTTCAAATTAAACTTTAACCCTTGAATGTTGTTACTTAGTACCGGTTTATGGGCTTTTAAGAATATTACTGCAGATTGTCTCTAAAAGTGTTTTGAAGTTGAATGTCTTGGGCATCTGTGAAATTTGAGATCTTCCTGATGTGAGTTCATTTATTGAAATATGCGCGTTGGGATTCATTATTTACACCATTTGCTTTTGTAGATATCAGAAACTGACATTACGGGACTTGACTTTGTCGTCTTTGAGCAACTTCCAATGACCATTCTTACCGGCAGCGTTGAGGGAGATGATCTTGAAAGGTGGCAACCATACATCACAATTGAAGTAATTTCAGTTCTTGAACAGGGAAAGGTTGAACGAGCAATTCCTCTGCCATTATCCTACTTTTTTGAAATACAAGGTCTCCAAAAGGGAAAATATCTGTTGCGACTGGTCTTCAGATTACCTTCTAAAACCCACATATTCAGCTCAAGTGAAATTGAAGTAGATCTGGAGGGAAAAGGTTATGCTCATGTGGGACCGTTGGGATTTTACGCCGAAGAATTTCATCATAAGCAGGTAAGAGTTCTTGTATGGATGAATTTTGGAGTTCCTTATGAAGCTTCTTATGTTTCCTTATAGGACTTGACTCCTACACCATTTCTCCCTGTCGTGGTTGGAGTGTCCGTAATAGCAGTCTTTGCCACTATGCCAAGGTGCTTTTTCATGAAATAAAAAGACTTATGGAGTTATGTGTGAATGCATATTGCTAAGATGTGTTTTGTTCTAATCTCACAGATTGAAGGATGGGTATCAATGGTTGATAGGTAGTGGAATCGCCTCTGTTGCCTCCCTTGCTCCAAAGAGGGAAATACGGAAGGCCAGCACCAAGAAACGGACCTACTGATAATTTCTGATCCTCGTTCAGTTTGTGTTAGCAAGGGCAGAGATTTCTTCCCCCGCTACAGGCCATGCGTAATCCATAAGGAGTTCAACTAATTTGTCAATGGCGGACACTCAGATTAATATATGTAACATGGCTCCAAATTCTTAAAGTGACGACACCATTTATTACCCACTTATACCATTGGTCGTGGATTTGATTCACAGAGAAAAAGAAACAGTCGGGTGGCCCTGTCCCACAATTATTTACATCAGAACATAAATGGCTGGGATTAAAAATTTGCGAGGACCTGCCGACAAAGGTAAAATTGTTTAAATCGAAGTTGGAATCTGCGAATTATAGTGCTTTGAAGTTAAGAATGTCAAAACGACTCCAAAAAGCATAACTTGTAAATTCGAACTCAGATTTAAATAAATTTAATTTCATTGGATAGATCATGTTCTAAAATCTAGAGTGTTTATGAAGAAAACTTTTGATTTTGATGAGCCATAAGCATATCGCTGCAAAAACTTAGAACTATTTTCATCAACATATGTAATAATAGCAAAATGTAAAGGCGTGCTTAACTTTTTGCCTTATAAGGTTATAACATTAAATTCGTCTTGAACTTTTTATTGTGATAAGAGGCAATTGAAACACAACGTTGATTACGTACTAGGTAATGCACTGGCAAAGCGAATTCTGTGCTGTAATTTTTCGATGCGGCGGAGCCGTCGAGAAAAATTGCTGCCGGAATTCGCTTTGCCAGTGCATTACCAGACGTAATACACTAAACATTTAAATTTCCACAAGAACTTTGCTTCAGGGTGGGATTCAAGAGCTGGGCCAGATTCCAAGGTAGGTTGCTTCTGGGTGGTAGTAGAATTTCTGCCTTATAATTTTAGTAGAATATAGACGTAATTTAAAGGTTTAGTGTATTACGCTAGCTTAAAGATGTGAAGCGCAAGATCCAATTACAAGCTTTTTAACTGCAACTTAATTATACGCTATTGGAGTTGGAATTACCGTGGCTGTTGGCACCAGACTTAGTTGTACTCTATTCTGAATTTGCATGGTTTGATTCGTTCAAAGAATAACTTGAAACTGGAGATGCAATTACCACTTCCATTTGAGCAGATTACGAATTCGATTCTTGGATTTTTTTTTTTGCCAATTAGCTCTTCCATGCAATTAATCTCCTTTTGCATAAAAAGCTCACACCGAAGCCAAAACACAGCTCCTTTTCACATAGGGTTTCTATGCCGCTGCAGTGAAGGAGCTTGAGAAGGGTTATTTTGCACTGCAGTGAAGCAGCTTCAAGAGTTTGAGAAGGGTTTTTATGCCGCTTCAAGATTTTGAGAAGGGTTTTTATGGCGCTACAATGAAGCAGCTTCAAATAGTATAATTTGATGAAGCCAAGACAAGATAAGAAATAAGATGGAAAACTGCAAAGCAAAATCCAAAGAACCATATGCTTGCCCCTTCGGGCTCGCCTTCTCCTAATGGGCTCTCACAAGGATTTAACCCCTTCTTAACTAACATGCTTTCTAATCCAAGCAGTCAGGATTGTTGATTCAATCCATGTAACCGAGTAGAACAGGTAGCTGCGAACTTGATAACCACAACTTGATAACCACAACTGGTTTGGATGCAAATAATGGATGATGTCTGCTTTGGATTCAAATTTGGAGCCTAATAATCTAGTCATGGATGTTGATAATCCAAGCTAGGGATGCAATAATCCAGCTATGGATTGATCGAACCTCGCCTGCCAGTCAAAGGGGTTCATCTCACTTGCTCACTCATTACCTCAGATAAATGGGTTCACCCAAGGGGTTCATCTCACTTGCTCACCCATTACCTCAGATAAATGGGTTCACCCATTTGGTTGAGGTGATTGGGCCGCAGGGGAGGTGAACCCCTTCATCACTGAAAACATTTTACTTTATCTATAGACTGTGTGCTTCTTTAATAAGCCATTAAAGAGTTATTGCCATTTTAGCAAGACATCATGTTTTTAGGGGCATCTGATGATTTTGAAAACTTGGAGGGGAATTTGGTAGCCCCTAATTAAATTAGAGGTGATTAACATGAATGAATGTGAGTTATTGCCATTTTAGCAAAACATCATGTTTTTAGGGGCATCTTGGTAATTTTGAAAACTTGGAGGGGAATTTGGTAGTTCCCTATTAAATTAGTGGTGATTAACATGAATGACTCAATCAAATGTATGTAAAGGCCAACCATCTTTGCATAAATTAATTGCTTTTAGAATTATGGATTTTTTGAAATTTTAATTTTTTAATGGTAAATAATGTCTCTAGAAGATTTTTTAGGTTGCCCAAAGGGCAAACCCAAGGGCTGGAGGAGGGAAAAAATAGAATATACTGTCCCAACCGGGCATGGGTACAAATGCTCCATCCCACCAGCTGCATTACCGTAATTGGACCCTAGGACTCTCAATAAGTCTTGGTCCCTAAACCTATCTATCAATTGGATAACCTTTACCTGGTGCTTGCAAAGGTTCCCCTTAGCCCCCCAGGGGCAATCACAACTCGCCCAGTTCCTATGTGCACCATTCACGAAGTCGGGTTCACGATTCAAATCCAAAGTTTGGACATGTGCTTCACCTCCTTCAAGATCAATGAATGTCACTGCATCATCCGGGATTCCCCTTGCCCCCCGAATTGCGGACTCCACAATTTGTTCCTGTGAGGCATTTATGACAAAACCAGCCTCCTTCAGACCCCTATTGCCAAACGAGTGCCAGATTATGAGTGAGTTGTAGTGCAAATCTAAAGATACAAAAATGAATGCATTACCCATTTTACCCACCATGGAATATGCCATGTGGGTCTAGACATCATGTACAAGTATGTGAAGTAACCAGTCTAACCTCTTGCCTTTTAGTTGGGACTTGGATATCCCAAGGCGCAATTTCAGTGCCTTGTGCCAGGCCTCTATACCAGCATTGGTCTCCTGATTGAAATGGGGAAAGATTCTCGTAGCCAACACCCAAGAACAAATGTTGCGAGTCTATTCTTGGTTCATATAGGAGGCCAACTTTGGGTATTGTGGGTACCCTTTCTTTCAAGGCCTCCAATTTTCTTAGAGCTTCCTGCCTAACAGCTTCATTGTGATCTTCACCATATTGATTGTTACCTGGAGGGCACTTCGTGCCATACATGATCTCACCCAACTCCTTGAACATTTTGTTTCTTATCTCCTTGCTCTTCACGTGCTTTCGTAACCATTTCAACCAATCCCTTCTCACATGCCAAATGCAAAGGTTCACACGGACTTCAGGGTACACCTATGATGGAAAAAGAAAGCACATGTAACCCTTGCACAAAATTAGACAATACTAGGGAACTAACCTTCTTGATTGCATAAATTTAAGCATCACATGAGTCGGTGATAAAACATGAAGGCTTCCATGTCGGGTCATGGGGTGCAACCCATACGTTCAAGGCCTCTAACCATCTAGCTAATGGTTCCTTCTTCTGGGTGTTTGTGATAACGTATGCTAAGGGCATCCCATTGAAGTAATCATCAAATCCAATGAGTGTGAAAAGATAGTACCTAGAATGTTAGACAAGTTTAGACAATGTTAGTTTGCAAACTCTTAGAGTAATCAGGATAATACTAGATTGGATAAGTTTTGGGCACTACCTCTTCTCGTTGGTCTTGTAAGTGGAGTCGAGACAAATAGCCATGTCCTTCCCAAATGTCAGCAAGGAATCCCTCTGGATTGGGGTCATAACCCCAAGCTGGAACTCATTACCATGCTCGAAGTGGAATACACTATCTAGATGCTGTTGTACCCACATATGAAGGCTTGTTGGCTGGTCTTCATGCAATTTCCAGACATTTCGGGCCACACACTTGTTAATGTTGTATATTTCATGCATCTTCAGCATGTCATCCCTGGAGAGCCCATCCAACCCAACAATATCTTTCTTGAGGCTCACCCTTACCTGGTGGATGTTCATAACCATTCTAGGTGTCATGTAATGCATTAGCTTCTGCTTTATCCATTCCTTCTTCTCCGCAGATACCAGGGTGCCAGACGCCACCGCAATCCCTTATCGACTGCCAAGGCTTTACCATGGCAGATTGCACCTTCCAGGTTGACATGATCCCATTTGTGGAAGGTTATCTGTGTGCAGCCGAGTAGAAGGTAGAGCTGTTTCAGACTAAAATGGCATTGGCAACCCTTTTTACAGCTCTTCCCCTTTCTACCCTTTTCCTTCTTTTTCCTGGAGGGGGGTGTTGATCCCCCACCACATATGTGATCTCAGTGTAGTCCTGGGGGCCATAGGCACACCAAAACCTGTGTTCAGAAAGCAAAATAATTCATTCCTGCATTCAATTGGCATTGTAATCATCAGGGAAATGCATACCTTTTTAGAGACGGATAAGAACCTTTGCCCAGTTTGGATAGCTCTGTGTTGGTTTAAGAGCTTCTTATGTAAAAATTGCAAGCTGCTTCTCCACAGTTTTTCTCTCCATCCATGAAATCCACAGCCCGTATGGTTGGAATGTGGGTAACCCACACCAGTTGAGTTCCTCCACCTTAGGAACCTGATGCTCGTGCATCACCCAGGGTAGTCGGGTGTGGTCAAAGGGCCCAGGCGCCGGATCTGTTTGCCAAATGCCTGTCTGCACCTGTGAGAATGATTCTAAATAATATTTTGCATCCTCAAACGGTTTTTCAAGAGTATCTACCTCTTCAATCCTCTCATTGAGGTCCATGTAAGGCTCCAATGCGTTCTAATCGAACGCGGTCTGGGCGCTCCCCCATCTTCATTCACCTGTAGCTCCAAGAATTCTCCATTCGAACTCCAGCATGGCCCAAAGTGGGACTGTGATTCCCTGGGGTGGTAATGACCGGCAGGTGGCATCGCCACATTGGTCAGACCGTACGCCCAACAGGAAATTCAAAAAAGGGCCATCGGAAAAGCCATGAATTAAATTCGAGTTCGAAAAGTTCAAAAAAAGTGCCCGTTGTGATTCGGATGCGCGGAATAGGCTCAAAGGATATTCCGTCGCGGGGAATCTGCATCGGCTATGATTCTTTCGGAAGGAATCGCCGCAGTGGATATTCCTTCCCAGGGAATTCCCATTGTTGATTCCGCAGCGGAGGTTGGTGGAGGTGGATATTCCTTCCTGGGGAAATTCGAGAGGTGATTCTGCCGGAGGAATACCCTTTTCAAGGGCGGCGATTACCTCGGCGGGCGGACGGCCGGGATGGGGTGGCAGGCCTTGTCAGGCGGACAGGGCGGCGGCTGGGTCCCTGACTTGCGGGGTGATTCCGTGTGGTGGGATCAGCCCGTCTGTGATTTCACAGGAAGGGATATATTTAAGGGTGATTCCATCCTGGAGAATAGCTGAGGGGTGATTCCTTCCGGTTGAATGTCTAACCGGTGATTCTGTGGCTTGGAATCCTACATCTTGTGATTCCGTCAGACGGGCGGCTATCGTTGTGATTCCGTCCGGCGGAATCGTGCCCTGGTGATTCCGCCGGAAAGGATAGTCGAATGGTGATTCCATCCCGCGGTAAACTTTGAACGACCAGGATCCGCCGCGGGGACGAACGACTGCGATGTGGCAGAGGGGTCCTGACAAACGGGGCCGACAGAACGGATTCCGTTCGGAGGAGGTGGTGATTCTGCGGGAAAGTATGAGTTGCGATGGAATCACTGAAACTAGGGTAGAAATATTTTCACCCAAAAAGGAGCATTGGAGTCGCCAGTTTGACATGTCGACGTATTGCTTTTAATAAATTTGATAGGTTAATGCACGGATCAAAAAATCTTGAAATTGTATTGATTAGTTTATTTATTTTTTCAATGGAAACCTCCCCAAGTTTATGAAAAAACTGAGGAGGTTTCCATTTGTGAAAGTTAGAGAGGTTCCCATATTTTGGAAGTCCAAGTGTATGGCAAAGTATTTTATATGAATAGGAAAATTTTCTTCTAGGTTTAGGATGAACAGGCACCTGCGAATTTGGATGGGACTTATCCTACTAATAAAATTTTGGTCCGAAAAATTTCCTTTAAATTTCAAAAACAAAAGGATACGAGAGCAATTTTGTAGCCTTGATTCCTAACAACATTGGATTAAATTTCAGCAAAAATAACATAAACAAGTCATGTTCCTGTGAAAATGTGCCTGTAATTACCAGCATTTTGCCAATGAATAGAATAGAATAGAATAAATTTTTATCGTCCACGAGGCCAATTGGCCTATGAGTAGCTGCAGCAGCAAATTTAAAGTCTTCCATAATAGGTACCTCCAATGAGATGCGAACAAATGCATCAAGAGTGTCTGTGTTGAGTTGGTTCCTGAACTTATTCTTCAGTAAGTTAATTCTGTTGAAACCACGCTCATAACTTGCAGTGCTAAAACATTGCACCATGCCAATAAAAGCAACTCGCAACAGATTTGGGAATTTCTCTACCCAAATAGAAGGAAGGAAGGAAGGAAGTATATTTTAACGTCGCACCACAAAGGCAGCGTCCGAGGACATGCGACCACAAG
>JAANSK020291491.1:0-10454 GCA_011763485.2 Isoetes engelmannii
TCGACTCTTAGGATGTTGTTGTTGTTTCACCCATTGAGAGGCATTGTTCTATCCTCCTATGGGTGTTCATTCATTGTGTTTTTTCGCTCATTTGGGGGTTCATTGTTGTGTCCCCCTCATTGTACTCTTCCATTCAGCTCTATGGAAATTCCACTTCACTTGGCGATAGATATGTGTGTCAGGCCCTTTCCCTAGAATGATGTTTTCCTATAAGTCTCTTAGATGTTGCAGACGTCGTATACATATATATGGCATACAATGATTGTTCTTTCTTTAGATGTGCTCCTGATGAAGCAAACCATACTCTTCAGCACTCAAAGACTGCTTGCTAAAATCCGCTGATATGGTCTTAAGAGCTGCCTCGTCCCTACATCAAGATCCTTTTCAAATAGCACTTCATGTTAAACTCAAATAATACTGCATGTTAAACTCAAGGGTTCAAAACATAAATAGACGAAGATGCCTATGAAATAAAAAAAAATGTGTTTAGGGTTTAGCAACAGCTAGGGCAGCGATAGGAGGCCGCCTGACCTGTGCTTCCATTTATTTCGCACCTCAGTTGCTGGACTCGGGGGTTTCACCTATGTCTATAGGGGAAATGCCATGTGCATGCATAGGGTAACTAAAAGCTCCCCTATATACGGGTTTTTAAAGGCATCTTTGACCCCTTACGAATGTAATTTACATTAAGCAAGTGCCTCAAAACCCCCTAACCTCTAAGTATATGTATGGTTTAAGAGGTAAAAAAATCCCCTAGGAGTCAACTAAGTGTCCCATATGGCTTGCAAATGTGAACCCCCCTTGTGTTGGACGAGTAACCAATGGAGATTTTGGTTATTGGCTTCTGCATTCGGTGATTTCTTGGAAGATTTTGAGAAGTTGGACGCAGCTTCAAGTTTTGTAGCAGAGTTTTCTTTGGTGTTCACCTTAACCTTCAAATATATTCTCCAGCACAAAACCTTGAGCTCAGGAAGCCTTCTTGCTCCTTCTTTTGCATCTAAATCAGCTTTTGCATCAACAAGGTTATGTGCATGCTCTATTGGTGCTGCTGGAGAAGATTCAGTTATGGGGTTTTATGGTATCATCTATTTCCATCTCTTTGTGGCTTTCTTGGTCAGGTCAGGATAGAAAGGAAGCACTCAGTGTGGCTATTCTAGGTGGTTGTTGTACTCATTGCAGTCAAGGAAATCCATTGCACTCACATGGAAGAAAAATTCGTCCTTCTAAGTTGGTATTGTAAGGCATTGGGATCAGTCGAAGGAAGCAATGAACTTGAACTGTGCGGTCCCTCTACCATTTGTCTGCTGAGGCACTGGCCATTACTTGGGGTATGCCACACTTCATATCCACTGCAGGTTGGCCATTGTGAGATAGGGCTCGAGGTATATTCAGTCGACATCTTGGGCAGTATTATTTTGCAATGATTTTCTGATGTTGAGCGGACTTGTGTTATATTTAGTATCTTGTTTCTTATAGTGTTTCTTTGTATGAAATTTTTGCTCAAGCTGTGCGAATGACCATAAGAGATGGGTTCCCTTAATTAGCTCGAGTGTTGATGATGTCTTGGAAGGCATTGGGGAGTGTGAGTGCATTGCTTTTGCTCAATGTCGGATGTTTTAACATGTGGATCGTGGAAGGGGTTTAGTTTTTTCATGTTGGCCCTCTTCGATTCGAGCTGGAAGAAGGATATGGTTGCTGGAGATAATTTTATGAAAGGGGGCTCTATTAAGGTGAAGATCCAAGAGGCATTTGGAATAGGAGGACCAAATGTATTTACTGTTGCTTATCAACTTACTGGTTGGTTGAGTACAATGTTGATGATGCCCAAGCTGGTGATAAAGTAGATGCAGAAGTAGTAGATCACCCAATGGATTGGCCTCTAGAAGGCATTGGCAACTTGAGAAGATAGAGAGATAACTTTTCTCTTTGAAAAGAGAAAGGAGTCTTCTTGTACGACCTTGTCTATCAGTATTTTCAGGTGGTGTTTCTGGTGGCATCTTCTTCAAGCATCATGGGTTTTGCTCTTTCAGTGATCTGCTATAAGTAGTGTTGTTTTACTTCCATACCTGGGTTGATTTAGTATTTGGGCTATCACGGTTAGGCTTTCTATCTATTATGGAGCCATAAATAAATGTATTTACTTACATATTATACTTACACATTATTAAAACTAGTAGCGATGCCCGACGTTGCCGGGCTTTCGTTAGAACATGTTATGTAGGCAAGGATATCAATCCCCAAAGACGTGTTTGTTTGGAAGAAGTGCTGAGAAGGCTCATTAGCTTTATTTAATCAATTGGTGATGTGGATGAAATGTGCCAATAAGAAGCACAATCAATTTATAAATGTCCTAGCATTTAGGCTCTAGCTTGGGTCTAAAGAAGCACAATCAATTCGTAAAATGTAAGGGCATTTAGGTTTTAAGAATCATGTTTAAACATGTTGTTATAACATAAGCAGTGTCTTGGACCAATGCATGCAATTAAGTCAAACATGGACCAACGAATAGTGCAAGTCATTATATCCTAAACATTGATGATAAAAAGAATTCATCTATCTTCAGTTCCAAGCATATTTAAACAACTAACTATGGACTAAATGGTTCTCAAGAGCACAAACGCAAATGCATAGCACCTTCAAAGCACAACCTATAATAGAATAGAATGGAATGGAATGGAATGGAATGGAATGGAATAGAATAGAATAGAATAAAGTTTTTATCGTCCTCGGAGGCCAATTGGCCTATGGGAGCTGTACAAATCAAACAGCAAGCGTATTACGGCCCGGATGAAAAAACCCACTTGGAGAAAAACCGTGGCGACAATGCGCTTGCTGGTATACAAGACAACTGGAGATCTTCACAAGGAAGTGGGACAGAGTCGATGTCGTTCGTCAAGAACCTCCTGGAGATATGACCCAAGAGTGCCTACCGCTTCAGTGCTGAGCAGGAGATGGAGTGCCTGCCCAGGTGCACTCGTCCTCAAGGACCCCTTGGCGGCAGCACTGACAAGTCCTATCCTCCCGCGCTTCCCTTGCCCATCACCTAGTTTTAATGCGGAGGTGATGTCCTCCCATCCGGATGGAGGCAATCAGCCTACGTTTTTTCATGGAGAGGGGGGTGAGCAGGTACTGTTGGGGCCCCCGCTTGAGCGTGGGATTCACTTGTTCTCTATAATGCCCAAGCTTGACCTGTGCCAGGACCTCAGCGTCCCAGAGCTTGCTAAGGAAGCATGTGTCGAGGTAGGCTTTCAGCTCATCGTGGTCCTTTTTTGTGCAGACCTGTATGCATCTGTGGGCCTGGACCTGCCATTGGGACAACCACTGTGCCTGCTTGTCTTTCCAGCACGTTTTGAGGCGCTGCGGGCCCATTGCGACCGCCAGTGCTGCCCTTGATAGCCGGTCTTTATCCATTTGGGCTACCTTTTGGAAATATATCAGGTGGCGACATATGGCTGCTCTCTGAAGGGGAAAGAAACCTGTCTCTTGGAGCAGGATCTGATATGGCACTGCCTGCTTTACTCCGAGTGTGCACGCTAGAAAAGCTTCCTGCACCCGTTCAAGATCATCCCAGGTGGCGGTGGAAATGACCGGGCCCCAAACTTCTACCCCATACAAGAGAACTGGCTCCATCAGAGCTCTAAAGAGGCGTGCCTGGTGCTCCCAGGCGTACAGCTCGGCCTGGTAACTGCTATTCTGCATTGCGTGCAAGGCCTTCCATCCGGCGGTCATCCGCAGTCGAATGCAGCTATCCCAATGCATGGTGGTAGAGAACTCTATGCCCAAGTATTTATATGTAGCAGCGACCTCCACTGGTTCTCCCTGATATGTGAAGGCGAGTGCTCTCAAGTGCCGAGAGGACGAGATCAAAAGGACCTTGGTCTTCGCGAGGTTGACTCGCATGCTGGTGTGCTGGGAGAAACTGGCGAGAGCGTCTAGGTGACGCTGCATGTCCTCCGCAGCGTGGGCTAAAAGGTCAACGTCGTCGGCATAGATCAGCTGCTTGACAACATGGTGTACTAGCGGGACGCCTTCCCCACCGTGCTTCACTAGAACAAACATGGCTTACATGCTCTGCAGTTTAAAATGGCAATGTATTTGTTGAGCTCTAAAGTTTGTGATACAATAGACAGAATTTCACCTTCACATTGTATATGTATCCTTAGAAGGTAGTTAGATGGCGATAAAGCAAGCTTTATTCATGCTTGAAGCAACACTCTTAAACATTTATGCAAATAACATGCATAGACCAACACTGTAATCAGGGAGATTCAATACTGCATACATTTTATACTCCAAAAGTATTTTTCATTTGATATGGCACCTTTTTGAAGTATAATATGTCAAAAATACGGCAGGAAAAAAATACGACCCGATCAGTTTCGCTTACGCGGACCAAGTTTCGCGTAAGCGACTCCTGAAGTTCGCTTACACAAACCAAAATTTGCTTCGCAATACTTTAATGATTATCAATGTCGAAACCATAAACTAAAGCACTTATTCTACTGAATAAAGGAACTCTGTAAGATTCAAGCTAGCCACTAGGTTTCAAGTTACACGATTGACGACAAACTTAGTTATCCAATTGTCTTCAAGTTACACGAGTGATTTGACCCAGCTACTGACTCCATGCAAAAGCTCTCTTAGATGTTGGCAAAGTCAACACAGATGCACTGACGGGGGTCATGCTTTTAAAAAAACAAGCTCCAAGTAAATAATTAATAAAATATATGCCAGTCCTAGTGAGAGTGCTGGACTTTCGTCAACCGCACCATCGGGAACTAGGGTATATTCTACTGATAAATCCTCCTAGCCTTCGTCGAGTGTTCAGGTCCCACCTTTCAACACCGCGTGACCGAAGCCAACAGCGGCATTGGCAAGGCAAGACCCATACAGCTCGAAGAAAGGCATACCCTAGCTATCCTCGGCATTGGCAATGATGCCCGCCGTCGGTATGGCACGTTTAAATTGTCGCACACCCCGATGAGAGAAACGCCCTCAACCTCGGAATTGCCGAAACAACTATTTATACTAATTCTCTTCTGGTTCTACCCCTATCAATATGAAGTTTTCCATAAACAGAAAGGCAACAAAAGTTCCCTTTTTTTTTTTTAATTTCTTAAGTCTTATTATTAATTTCTTTCATTTCTTTCAATTTCATCTAAAAAAATAGGCTGGCTTCATCCATAGACCAAGGCGCTCACCATCATCACACCCCTCGATGGAGGTGGGCGACATGCCAAGAGCCTGACTATGGACTCGATCGAGACTCTAAAAGAAACAAAAAACAACAACTAGACTTCTCTTTTTCTAAAAAAACAACACAAAAATGTTATTTTTTTATTTCTTGTGTTTTATTATTAATTTCTTTCATTTCTTTCAATTTCATCTAAAAAATAAGCATGGTCTCATCCATAGACAAAGGCGCTCGCCATCGTCACATCCCTCGATGGAGGGGGGCAACAGGCCAAGCCTGACTACGGACTCGACTGCGACTGTAAAAGAAACAAAAAACAATAGCTAGAAGGCAGTAACCTTAAGGAAACTACAAAAAAATGGTTAAAGACTGCACAGGACTGGAAGGCACTTGAAAACTCACCGATTCAAAGCGCGAACTGAAAAAAATCGCCCGCGATTATATAAAAATGCTTTCACGTAAAGAACGGTTTCGCTTACGCGAAGAAAGTTTCGTGTAAGCGGAGTGCTAGGTTCACTTTCGCGAACGAATATGCCGTTCTCGCCGGTTTGATGCACCTGTCGCCAGTTTACGCGTAAGCAAAATTAGCGTTCTGGTTACCGTAGCAGTTTTCGCATAAGGGAAACCTAAATTTTGCTTACGCGAACATTTTTCCTGCATGTTTCCCATACTTCGCTTACGCTTACCAATTTTCGCATAAGCGAAACTGAGATTTCGCTTACGTGAATTTTTTTTTCCGGCCGGCGACCATAAAATACTTTATATGTTCCATGTGATAAGGTACTGAGCTATCTTTAACATTTCAATTTCTTATGGAAAAAACAGGGGGTTTTGACAAGATGTAGAAGATGTAGAAGAGCAAAGTAGAAGATGTTCGACAAAATGAGTAAGGCTTGGGAATGGTCATGCAAAAATTCCAAGGAGATCAAATCCTCTAGCAACTCGGAAGAACATCGCCTTGCTACTCCAACGGCTAACGAGAAGACGAGCTTTTAACATGACCAGAGACCTAGGGTGAGATAGTCGAGCATCTTAGATTAATGGATGATAACATCCATGAGGAGATTGGGAAGCAATTTCGAGTAGATCTCTTTTGTGAAAGGATTGCCCTAAGAATTGAGATCAGCTTCAAGGCGCCCCAAGAAATGGGTGTGGAGTAACTTGAATTATACACAATTGTTAATAGATATCCAAATCTTGGAACCTCTTGGTGAACTTGATCACTTCTCCAAGCAGGATTCAGTACACGGACCATCGTTGACCATGTGTAAGATGAATACCTCCACAATATAAAGAATAATCTGACCAAATAGAGGAGGAGGAGGAGGAGGAGGAGGATTTTTAACGTCATGCCACTAGGCAGCATCCCTCTTGGGACATATGACGGCCCTTCTCAAGGCACATCCCCTTACTAGAGGCAATGGTCTTCTATGACATAAGAAGTCCGACCAACTTATTAGAGGGCATCAACTCATAGGTGGGACTATTCCAAGAGACGTTATCAAGACTATTCAAGGCTTGTTATGGCATTTACATATCTCTCCAGATATTGAAACAAAGCCTCAATGAAAAAATAAGTTGCACCACCTCTAATGCCATGATGAGGATAACACATCATGCACATAGATATTGTATAGGGTTAAGCATTACTAATAGGGCAATGGTTTGGAAATCAGTAAGATGCTAGACGTAGGGTTAAGATCATTAAGCATTACTAGAAAAGCAATAAAATGCACTTAAAATGTGAAGTTAAAAAGTTATACTTTAGATATCACCAAAAAATGGCCAACACAAAAATAAGAGAGCATATAAATTTTGAAGTTTAGCCAAGTTGAGAGAGAATTCAAGGGCTATATTCATCAAAATCCGCCAAACATAAATAATTGAACTCTTGTATTTTCCATAGTTTAGCCAATCCGTAATTTCAACGATAACCTTTAAGGGCCTTAAAATTTACCCTGTTTGGGAGTTTGGCTCTTCTACTGCGGCAAGCATTGGTCTGCAGCATGATATGCCTCAGGGATGAAATTTTTGCCAAGGAAATTCTTGTTTGTGCTAATCATAGGTTATTTGATGCTTGTGCTATTGTTCCGGATTTTGGAACAAGGCATTGCCGTGGGGTTCAATTCCCCTGCAGGTTCTATTCTTGCTTCAAAAAGAAGTTATTTCCTGTTCTTATGTTGCTTAATAGGAGCTAACCTTGGGGATTCCTTGCCTTGGAGTGCAAGTTTTGTTCTTCTTGTTTTTTTGTTGACACTTGTACGGCTGCTAATTTTCTTGTCTGTGTCAATGATCGTGAGATCAATGGTTGGGATTTTTGTTTTAAGGTTTAAAAAGCGCGGGCTTCGTGCAAACAAGGAGCAACCCTAATTTCGATTATTCACCTTTACATGGCATTCTGCATCCCGGCGGCCTCTCAGAGGGCACCAACTCATAGGTGGGACTATTCCAAGAGACGTTATCAAGACTATTCAAGACTTGTTATGGCATTTACATATCTCTCCAGATATTGAAACAAAGCCTCAATGAAAAAATAAGTTGCACCACCCCTAATGCCATGATGAGGATAGCACATCATGCACGTAGATATTGTATAGGGTTAAGCATTACTAATAGGGCAATGGTTTGGAAATCAGTAAGACGTTAGACGTAGGGTTAAGAACATTAAGCATTACGTAAAAGCAAGTTAGGCTGCATTCTGCCCTCTCTGCCAATCGCGTCGCGCCACGTGTCCATTATCCTTTTCTAGGAATGTGTGCGTGAGACATTTAGGCGACATTCCGGATTTCATTCCGCTTTTCAGCAAACATTCTATTTTTCATTCTATTTTTGGCCACTCTGGATGCGACACGTGGCACAAAATGCAGCCTAACTTTGCTTCCACGTTACATTAATGTTTTTTTGGCAAACATTCCTAAGGTGTCAACCTGCCTCCGCGCTCTGCGCGTCGGCAGGTTTCCACCTTAGGAATGTTTGCCACAAAAACATTCTTGTATACTAGAAAACCAATAAAATGCACTTAAAATATGAAGTTAAAAAGTTATACCTTAGATATCACCAAAAAATGGCCAACACAAAAATAAGAGAGCATATAAATTTTGAACTTTAGCCAAATTGAGAGAGAATTCAAGGGCTATATTTCATTAAAATTTGCCAAACATAAATAATTGAACTCTTGTATTTTCCATAGTTTAGTCAATCCCTAATTTCATCGATAACCTCTAAGGGCCTTAAAATTTACCCTGTTCGGGAGTTTGGCTCTTCTACTGCGGCAAGCATTGGTCTGCAGCATGATATTCCTCAGGGATGAAATTTTTAGCCAGGGAAATTCTTGTTTGTGCTAATCATAGGTTATTTGATGTGTGTGCTATTGTTCTGGATTTTGGAACAAGGCATTGCCCTGGGGTTCAATTCCCCTGCCGGTTCTATTCTTGCTTCAAAAAGAAGTTATTTCCTGTTCTTATTTTGCTTCATAGGAGCTAACCTTGGGGATTCCTTGCCTTGGAGTGCAAGTTTTGTTCTTCTTGTTTTTGGTTGACACTTGTACGGATGCTAATTTTCTTGTATGTGTCAATGATCGTGAGATCAATGGCTGGGATTTTTGTTTTAAGGTTTAAAAAGCGCGGGCTTCGTGCAAACAAGGAGCAACCCTAATTCGTCCATTATTCACCTTTACATGGCATTCTGCATCCCGGCGGCCTCTCACAGTACACACACTCTCACAAAACAACCAGACAGCAATTGCATCCTCCTTTTTCTGAGCAGAAAAAGGCCCCTCCTTTTTCTGAGCAGAAAAAGGCCTTTTCTCATATACAAAACAACCACACAGTAATTGCATCCAGCACAAGGATGGCTCGTCGCGGCTTAATGGAACGGGATGTTCATAAGCTCAATCCACTCTCTCCAGAGGTTATCTCACGCAAGACTACAATGTTGAAAACTCTAGAACTCTTCATTTTCTCGTTCTTGTGGTGTATGATTAATTCGATTTTGTCGGTTTCTCATATTGTTACCTTTGGGCTGCAGGCACAAAGATGGCTCGTCGCGGCTTAATGGAACAGGATCTCAACAAACTGGATGTTCATAAGCTCAATCCACTCTCTCCAGAGGTTATCTCACGCCAGGCTACAATTAACATAGGTATGTTGAAAACTCTAGAACTCTTCATTTTCTCGTTCTTGTGGTGTATGATTAATTCGATTTTGTGTGTTTCTCATATTGTTACCTTCGGTCTGCAGGAACTATTGGACACGTCGCTCACGGGAAGTCTACAGTCGTCAAGGCTATTTCTGGTGTCCAGGTATGCTTATTTTGTGGCCTGATAATGGCCATTATTTAACGGGTAACAATGAACTAGAGCACACACTATGAGATATCTATCTACTCCACGAGAGCGTGATGCTTCCACAGCGATGGTTAAGGATTCAATTTAGTTTTCTTAGCTCGTCAAAACTTAAAGGTTCATTTCACTTTCGTCTTCAAATCCACAATTCGAGTACAACCCTTTAGTACATTAGAATCCTTATAGTCAACAACCATTTCTATTTCTATTATTATATATTGAAAGATCACCTCATCACGTAATATTTATGTGGCAAATGCATTTTCGAAGAGACTGTTATTCGAATGCTATAGAACTAGAAGAGTTATTGCTATGATCTGAAAAGCCACCTGTCACTTATCTTGCAAAGAAATATAAATTTTTTCAGTTGGCTTCTATATCTTTCTGTAGCGGCATTTTTATGAATAATTTTGGCATATTTGTGGTCAATATAGACTGTTCGTTTCAAGAGTGAACTGGAACGTAATATCACTATTAAGCTGGGGTATGCGAATGCAAAAATCTACAAATGTGAAGACGACAGCTGTCCACGGCCCTTGTGCTACAAGTATGTGCCTTTTCATATAAATTAGTTGTGATTGCCTGTTGATTAACATGATGGTTTGTTTTGTTTATTTAGGGCTTATGGTAGTGACAAGGAAGATTCACCTCTCTGTGATGTGCCTGGATGTACTTCCCGTATGAAACTTTTGAGACATGTATCATTCGTCGACTGCCCAGTAAGTTTCTACTTTGTTTGCAGCTTTCTATATACATAATGAGTCAGTCTGTTGCATGTGCATAACCAATTTATTGTTATAGTGAAGGCCTGCTATAGCCATGCTTTCTGGTATTGACCCATTGGATGCAGGGCCATGATATTCTTATGGCTACAATGCTCAATGGTGCTGCAATCATGGATGGGGCGCTGCTTTTAAT
>JAANSK020291502.1:0-10454 GCA_011763485.2 Isoetes engelmannii
GAATACAATCACCCAATTAAAGTTGACTGAACCGCGGGTGCAAATGTACCCTATTATATCTATCTACTATATATATACAATTATATAAGCTGCCCCCTTCTGAGATGTCGCCAAATTAGGCCATGTTCTAGCACGCTGAGGTGTCGATGCCCAGGCTGTTGGGGCCTGAGATCGATGGCCCGGATGGAGCCACCCCTGCCCAGCTGAAGCTGCCCCCTTATCCTAGACGAGGTGGCGGCACCCGGGCTACTGGGAACTGAGAGACGACTGGGATGGAGCCACTTCATCCCAAATCTCGGCCGTTGGATCAAATGGACGACTGAGGTGAAGCCACCTCAACTGCCACTCCAACCAAGCCCCTTATTTAATTTTTCCACCTCAACCAGCCCTCTTGGTGTAGCAAATCTCGGCCGTTAGATCAAAAGGGAGAGGAAAAATCCTAGCCCTTGATGTTTAGCCCCCCTCTGGACCGTTGGATAAAAAAGGGCGGGAGAAATCCTAGCCCTTGATTTTTAGCCCCCTTATTTGAGGCTTTTGTTTTAGGCCGTTGGATCAAATAGACGGCTCAGGTGAAGCCACCTCAATTTGCCACCCCAAGCAGCACCCTTATTTTAATTTGCCACCCCAAGCAGCCTCCTTATTTTGGGTCTTTTGATCTAGGCCGTTGGATCAAAGTGGATTTGGTGTAGCAAATCTCGGCCATCGGATCAAACAAGCAGCCCCCTTGACCCTTATTTTGGGGCTTTTGATCTAGACCATTGGATCAAAGTGGATTTGGTGTAGCAAATCTCGGCCGTTGAATTCCCCCTTATTTTATTTTTCCACCTCAAGCAGTCCCCTTGGGGCTTTTGATCTAGGCCGTTGGATCAAAGTGGATTTGTTGGCTGTTGGATCAAAACAAGCAGCCTCCCTATTTAATTTGCCACCCCAAGCAGCCCCCTTATTTTGGGGCTTTGATCTACGTCGTTGGATCAAAGTGGATTTGGTGTAGCAAATCTGGGCCATTGGATCAAGCAAGCAGCCCCCTTAATTTATTTTGCCACCCGAAGAAGCCTCCTTATTCTGGGGCTTTTGATCTAGGCCGTTGGATCGAAGTGGATTTGGTCTAGTAAATCTCAGCCGTTGGATCAATAGGGGGAGGAGAGGAGGAATCTCGAGAGAATCTAGAGGAATCTCAATAGAATCTTAGTGTTTCTTTATGGGATCTTGGAGAATGGGATCTTTGGAAATCTAGAGTAATCTCGGTAGAATCTTGGGGAATCTATGAGAATCTCAGTAAAATCTTTGGGAATCTAGGGGACTTTTGAAAGAATTTTGGAGAATAGGGTTGACCACTGATGTTCCCAAGCGTTGATCGAGGATTTCACCGAGGGTTGAATGGGATCTTGAACAAGGTTGACCACGGTGTGACAGAGGGTTGAGTAACCAGTTTGACCAAGGAATGACCTTGAATTTTGATTGGAAAATATAGAAAAATCTTGATGGAATCTCAGATAATCTAGGGCAATCTGCATAGAATCTAGATGGGAATCTAGGAAAATAGACATAGAATGTTGGAGAATTTTGAGGAATCTTAGAATAATCTTAGAAAATCTAGGGGAATCCGGGGGGATCTCCATAGAATATAAGGGAATCTAGGAGAATAGACATAGAATGTTGGAGACTAGAGGAACCTTAGAATAACCTTTGAAAATTTAGGGGAATATTTATAGAATCTTCATTTGAATGGCTTTGAATTGTGCACTCCCTCATGTTACCAATTCTTGTATTTATATACCAATAAATTTAAATCATGGGGCTATAGCTCAAAACACAATGATCATGCAAAATTTGTGAACATTAATAATGTTTGTGCTTCTACTTAATAAATGACATATGAGATCATTTAAGATGCGTGTATGTTTTAATACGAAGCAACTTATCATTTCCTATTCATTTTGATTTATCTATGTAGGAATTCAATGAAAAGGCTTGCTACGGTTTTGATCCAAGAAAACGTCCATGGTTGGTTCACTCTATTGCTTGGTGCATATTTTCTAGGTTGTACAAATTATTGCTTCCCGCATCTTACTTCTTAAAGTAACCATTTCTTTCAATGGTCGTTTATCTAGAAGCTAAACTATTGCAATTTATTACTTCATATTCCACTATGCCATTTTCATTATGGTTTTATGCTTTCAAGATCCTTTTATTGCTATTGTCATGTTTATTATGGCTCACTTCCTTTCATTATTCTTTCCTAGCCCTTGACGTACGTAATATTCCCTCACATATTCACTCTCCCACTCCACTGTCCACTGAAAACCTTGATGGGATCAAACTAGATTTTCCACGTTAGTATCTGACTTCCCCACCATTGGAGCAAGTCAACATACAAGTCAGAGCACCACCTTAACTCAAAATGCATATGTAAGGCAGCACATGTAAAACGTTATCTAAAAACAAGAACCAGAGCGACCGAATCCTACTCTGCACAAGACTGCCTCAAGAATCCGGGTCCAATCTACTTCATAAACAATGAGCAAGATTGATATAATGTATGCATCTTATAAATCGGTTGGTCTCAAGTGGCTATAAAATTGTCATCGGAACTAGGAAAACCCACATGCTTGTAATTATAGAAAGATTTTTTAATGTTCAAGAAGACCAATAGGCTGTAGGACCCATAAAATGGGCTAGTACAACCATTTAATCAGTAAGTTTGTAAGAAGAAGATCATAATAACTATTGATGGCTCAGCAATAGAGCACTTTGGCAAAAAGTTGATGACCATCTACAGCCTATTCTACCACAACAAGAAGATATTTTAGTATAGGTTTGTCATCAGGATGTTGATGAGTGCAAACTTGTAAACTATGTATATGTTGTTGCTTGATGTTGATATTCTTCCTCCTTTTAATCCCTTCAAGTCCTTCCCCCTCAATGTCAACAATTGTGGACTTGGACATGGGATAAGCTACTTCATCCTAAAGTGGCAGTACTTTGATGGAAAATGCTTCATAGATGTCTTGGAGCTAATGTGCGTGTCCAAAGCTTAACCCCTAGAATATTAAATCAATGTCCAGTATGCAAGCGTGGATCTGAGACCATTGAGCATTGCTTTTTCATGTGTGGCCACCTTAGACATGTATGGGCTTGGTTATCTCCCTTTTTTAGGTCTCCTTAACAAGTCAAGAAGTGCTTTTGGCAATTTACCCAAGTACTTGAATGAAGTTATAAAGTTAGGTTTTTCATCTAGTAGCAGGTTGGTTGCTTTGGAATATCTAGAAAATATGAAGACCGATAGTCTTCAAGGTCTGGATGTGGCCGATGGATGTGTTCTTCAATATGTTCAAGGTAGCAGTGTTAAGTCTTATCATTATTCTTCACTTGCCCTTCGTAAGAGGCGCTTGATCTTTGAGGAGTATTTGGATGTGTGTTCTTATGCATAGGTATCTAGTTTGGAACTCATTTGATGGTATAAGAAGGCCATCATAATTCTAAGCTTGAATTGAGATGATGTCCGCTTGGGTCCACCATTATTGTGTAAGAAGATTGAGCGGTGCAGCAAATGGGGTGTTGATAGACGTGGCGGTAGTGGTGCCCACCATCCCGACATATGTAGTATAGCATGAAAGGGAGGAGATTGCCGAAATAATGCACGTACAGCATGCCAAGCATCCAACAACCCTTGCAAGAAAGGTGAGGCATTCAGTGATGGCGGAAGCGGGTGAAATAATGTCCATGCCAGAAGGGGTTTAAATGTCATCTTGTCAAGTGGGATGCAATGAATAATTGCTTTAGAAAAAGTAGACCAGGAAAGCCATCATCCTGATTCAAAAGCCTCAAAAATAAATTTGAAATGAGGACTTTACTTTGAATTAAGAAGTGTGTCATACCTAGACCACCTGCCCACTTGGGAAGGACACACTTGGACCCGGCCACCTTGACCACTGTACCAGCTTATGTACCCCACAAAGGAAGTTTCTAATGATGGCTATGAGTTCTTGCGTCTTGGTCCGTGAAGTTAGCAAGCAAGATGCCATATACACAGGGGTGCTATTAAGCACAAACTTTACCCACAGTAATGCTTCTTGCAAGTGATAACTTTGCAGTATTTCACCAAAACATCTGCTTCTCCAACCCTTTAATGATCTCTTCTCATCCCGCTCCCACATTGACATGAATTCTAACAGGAATGGCAAGCAATTTGGTGGATTGCCCATGATCAAATGCCTTCCATGGGTAGCAAGTATAGATAATGGCACCGGAGTATCCAAAGTCCAAAGAGCAGTGCATTCTGCGGCCAACAGGCACACTAGATGCTAGTGAAAATGTATCTAAAAGCAGCTTTGTTGTATTCAACTTCTCTTCTTCTTCTAAACAAGTGACAAGGATTGGAAATGTGTCATTAGCATATTGATTACATACTTCTTGTGACCCATCTTCTATAGCCAAAGCCTGCAGAAGTCCACTCCACTGTGGCGACCAGAAACAAACAACTGAAGACAACATCAACCACAATTGTGAAGACAATGGTCAATGGTCATTTCTACGTAATGCTATGGCCAACGAAAAAGATCTTTGATGGTTCGCCATGGAATAAAATAGTCATCTGAGCAGAGGCATGCAAATTCATAACATCAAACGTGAATTTTTGTCCAAACTCCAATCTGAGCAAACACAGACGCATGAATTTCCAACTAACACTATTGTAAAGCTTTGCAAAATCGAGCATAAGACATACAACAAGAATATTCTACTGAAACACCCAATAGATCCCTTCGTAAGACGCAATCACATTGTTAAGCCAATATCTTAGAGGAAGAAACCCAGATTGAGTAGTGGAGATAGACTCAGCAAGAATGAATTTCATCAGTTCTACAAAACTTTTGGCAGAAATTTTATAAACAGATGACAACAATGTGAATAGGTGTCTATCTAAAATTGTTTGCTGCTCTTTGTTCTTAGGAATTAGTGAGATGGCACTTATATTGAGGATTCTTTGGGAGGGGGGAGGGGAGGGAGAGAGGGCATTAGACAGACGGAAGTCACAAAATGCATGAAACACGTCTGGTTCTATCCACTCTAAAAGAACTCAATAGGTATACCATCAAGCCATAGACATTTATCTCTTTTGAGAGCAAAGACAGCCAATTTCAAATCATCTACATTGATGTCTATCTCTCTTGATGAATGCTGCTCCAAAGGGGGTTCACTATTTTTCACGTGTAATCTATTTGCATACATGGGGTGGGGGTCTTTTGGGCCCATTTATGGACATAAATGTTCGGTATGGGGTCCTTTTTTACGGTTTTGGGTACTAGCCTAGGTAAAATTTATTCGAAAAGGGGTTAAAGGAGGGGGGGGGAGGGCATTATATATGAGTGCACCCCCCTTGTGTTGCTCATTAGAAATGATATTGGAGATCTTTGACAAAATTGCTTCTCCCATATCTGTCCGAAAAGGTAGATCCGTTGTAACAAAGAAAGTCTGAAAATGACCATGAAGGTGTTGCTTAAGATCTGTGACCTCTAAGAACACTTAACCATCTGACAAATGCCAATGAGGACATGGTAGAGATCATGCGGCACCGCTTGACCGTCCGAAAGAAAAATCCATACATCAATCACCCTCACGAAACCACTGCAGCTTAGCCTTAATCTTGGCATGTTGGATTTGGTCTTCCTCCAAGGCCTCAATTTGTGCTAAGATGTCTCTTTGCTGGACTCCAGATAAGAGTCTATGTCATCCCCAAATGGACCACAAGAGACAACCAGAACCAAGATGAAATGCCTTCTTTTTAGCTGACGGTCACCTATCAAGGTAGGATGTTAGAAGAATGTTTTGGCCATCCAAGGCACCAAGAAATAAGCCCTGCAACCAACAAGTAGATTGGACCTCAGGACATGTAAACAAGCAGTATTCAAAGTGACTCAATCTCCGCAAGGCAGATTGGACACAATGCAGGGACACGCAAGTACCTGTAAAGGATCTGTCACCAAAGCACAGATACCTTTGGATGGAACGGTTTAATCCAAACCAAGTGCTATGTATGAGACAAACACTCATGTGGAATCTACAGCTGCCACCTAATTGACACTAAAAGGATGCTTGGAGAAGGCAAGATACAGGTTTGACAGAGTTCTTGCCTCTATGAATTGACTCATTGCAAGTCCAAGGGGTCTTTTTCATGACTCCGGCCATCACAAGAAGTGGCAAATTTTTCTATTATCTTCTCCTGTAGTGATATATCCCACTTAAATGAAAGGTATCTAGTCTGTAACTCATTCCATTGTATAAGAAGGCCATCATAATTCCAAACTTGGATCGAGATGATGCCTGCCTGAGTCCATCATTGTTGTGTAAGAAAATGGAGTGATGCAACAAGTGGAGGTGGCAATAGACGTGGCGGTAGTGGTGCCCACCACCACAACATATGTAGTATAGCACGAACGAAGGGAGATTGCTAAAATAGTACCCGTACCACAGGCCATGCATCCAACAACCACCCTTGCAAGCAAGGTAAGACATTCAGGAATGGCTGAAGCGGGCGAAATGGTGTCCATGGCAGAAGGGGTTTAAAGTCGTCTTGTCGAATGGGATGCAATGAGTAAGCATTTGTTCTAAAAGAAGTAGACCATGAGAGCCATCCTCATGATTTAAAGGCCTCCAAATGAATTTTTAAATGAAGACTTTACTTTGGATTAAGAAGTGTGTCATACCTAGACCACCTATCCACTTGGGAAGGACACCGTTGGACTAGGCCATCTTGACACTGCACCAGCTTATGTACCCCCCAAAGGAAGTTCTTAATGATTCCTATGAGTTCCTGCATCTTGGTCCGTGGAGCTAGCAAGCAAGATGCCATATACACAGGGGTGCTATTAAGCACAAACTTGACCCACGGTAATGCTACCTACGAGTGATAACTTTGTAGTATTTCACCAAAACATATGCTGCTCCAACCCTTTAATGATCTCTTCCCATCCCACTCCCACACTGACATGAATTTTAACAGGAATGCCAAGTAATTTGGTGGATTACCCATGACCAAATGCCTTGCATGGAAAGCAAGTATAGATGATGGCACCGGAGTGTCCAAAGTCCAAAAGAGCAGTGCATTCTTCTGCCAGCCAACATGCACACTAGATGGTAGTGAAAATGTATCTAAAAGCAGCTTTGCTATATTCAGCTTCCCTAAAGAAGCGACAAGGAACATAAATGTTTCATCTGCATATTAATTACATACTTTTTGTGAGCCATCTTCCATAGCTAAAGCTTGCAGAAGCCACTCCACTATGGCGACCAAAAACAACTGAAGAAAACTTCAACCACAGTACTGAAGAGAAAGGGGAAGGGGTCAATGGTCATTTCTACCGAATGATATGCCTGATCAAAAAGAACTTTGATGGTTCACCATGGAATAAAACAGTAGCCTGTGCAGAGACTTGCAATTTTATAACATCAGATGTGAGTTTTTGTCCAAACTCCATTTTGAGCAAACACAGATGGATGAATTTCCAACTAACAATATAGTAAAGCTTTGTAAAATCGAGCTTAAGATATACAACAGGAAGATTCTGCTGAAACACCCAATAGATCCCTTCATAAGCCACAACCATATTACTAAGCCAACACCCTATAGGAAGAAACCCAGATTGGATAGTGGAGATAGACTCGACAAGAATGAATTTCATCAGTTCTGCAAATGTTTTGGCAGACTTTTTATAAACAGATGACAATAATGTGATTAGGCACCTATCTAAAACTGTTTGCTGCTCTTTGTTCTTAGGAATTAGTGAGATAGCACTTGTATTGAGGATTTTGACGAGCACACTAAACCAACCAAAGTCACAAAATCATGAAACACGTCTGCTTCCAACCACTCCCAATAGCTCTTAAAGAACTCAATAGATGTACCATCAAGCCATAGGCACTTACCTTTTTTTGGAAGCAAACACTGCCACCTTCAAATCATCTAAATTGATGTCTATCTCTATTGATGAATGTTGCTCATCATAAATATACGAGAGATCTTTGACAAAACTGCTTCTCTCATTTTTTCCTGGAATGGTAAATCTTTTTCAACAAAGAAGTCTGAAAATGACCACGAAGGCTTGCTTAAGATTTGTGGGCTCTGAGAACACTGAACCATCTGACAATTTCAATGAGAACATGGTAGAGTCATGCAACGTCGCTTGATTGTCCAAAAGAAAAGACCCATACATCAATCACCCTCATGAAACCACTGCAGCTCGGCCTTAGTCTTGGCGTGTTGGATTTGGTCTTCCTCCAAGGTTTTAATCTGTGCTAAGATGTCTCTTTCCTGGACTTCATATAAGATCCCCTTCCAAGAAAAAGGGGATCATGATACAAGGTATTCAATGTATCACAATTCTTTATCACAGATTATCGATCCTACTTCTTAGCAAACCGTTCCACCACTGCAATTGCATCTACAACTCATGCCATTCCTCGACATCTGCCAAAGGTTGATGACCAAATGCTATGACCATCATCCTGGAAACCCTCATCCTGCGACCACCCCGAGGGATGCACTTATTATAAGGGGGATATGCCATTTGCGTGCAAGGGGTTGCAAAAAAACCCATGTATATGGATTTTTAAAAGCTAGTTTTGACCCCTTTCGAATAAAATTTACCTAGGCTAGTCCCAAAATAACCTAAAAAAGGACCCTCCATCGGTCATATATGTACGAAATTGGGTCCAAAAAACCTCCCCTCCTGCGCATGCACATGGTTTATATGTAAAAAATGGTGAATCCCGTTTGCGACGAACATGGAGTTGCAACACAGGAAAATCTGAAAGGAACCGTGGGTGATTATCCGAAACTTAGTTGTCACGGGGCAAACCGAAAAAGTCCTGGAAATGATAAGGCAGCCCTACCATTTCATTAAATCATGTCAAGATGAGAGCTCTAACAACCACTACCAGTACGGCCATTACACCAGGTGAAACCTCCCTCACCACTATATCAGACAGATTGCAATTATGAAGAAGATGGTGTCATTGTTGGCACTCAAACCAGACACAATATAGAAGTAGCTCCCAACCAATTGGCCTCCACCTCCACCATATCAAAATCCCCCGCAAGCGGCCAAGAGATATGTTGACCCATGGTAAGCATCTTAGACAGTAAAGAGGCCCATAATGAAGCTCTCTATTGGGTGAACCCCATGTTCAGATAACAAATAATAGCTCTTCTACCAAAACGGTCGACCTGCATAACAGTAACTTGGAAGGATATGCTATGACTATACCAGCACTAGAAGGGTCTGTAGTTGCAACTAAGTCATTGATACGTCGGCCAATCATGTCTGCCAACTTCGAGACATCGCCCTTGCAACACTTATGTTCTTGGAGATACACACGTTGAACATCCAACTTGGACATGTAAAGGAGATGCAACTCCTTTTTAGGGGAGAAGAGACCCCCCTAAATATTCTAGGAGACTAACTACATTGACCTCTTGAGGAGACAGGACTAGAAGCACCCATAGGAGCAGGATAATGAGTAACCACTGGTGGCACATGAGCATCTATAAGTGTAGTATGCATAGAATAAATTACTATTCCTATATTTTAGTGTAGCCAGGATAAGTTTAACTAAACTAGCTTCAAATCAAAGCCTGAAGTTTCTAACATTTGGCTAGATTACATGATTTTTGGCAATCATAATTTCTTGCGTTTGGCTAAGTATCCTAATTATTTTCACACAAAACTTTATATCGTTTGGCTATACTTGGACAATTTGGGAAGGCAAATGTTAGGCAAAATTGACTATGATAATTTAAATAAAAATCAAAGCCTTTGGAAAAAGACCTTGAATTTATTGTAATATATAATGTAATTCATAAGTAAATGATAGTCAACAAAATATAGTATAAATGCAGAAATCATACAATTGACATTTTCTTTAACTACAGAAAATCATACAGTTTTTGCTATCAAAGAGCAAAGTTTGAAGGACACGAAACCAGTAACTCAAAAGAAACAATCAAAATACAAATTAGAAACTGAAGTGGTATTGACTGGAGTGTAATGAAAAGAGTGGCAGTAGTAGCAGCTTAGTGTTATAGTCGATCTAGGAAAATTTCCTGGAGAAAACCTAAGTGCACCATCCTTCATTATGCCATATCATAATGAGCAGTCCTTTCTTTCTATCTGAAATCAGCATCTGAACTGCAGCTTGAAGGAAACCAAAATGACCAGAAAACTTGTACACCTGAAAGGATACATGCACTTGCTATGGTGGATGCATCTTAGCTAATTCCCCCTAAAACCCCCTTTGGTTTGGGTGCATATTCACACGGGGGGTGACTACGAGCACCGAGAGCTGTTAGATGGGCATATTCATCACGTGTTCCTTGATTTAGACCGTAGATAGCGATCCTCGTTTGTGGGGTATGCTCGTACAAATTTTTTTATACTGTATAACAAAAATTACAAAAT
>JAANSK020291513.1:0-10452 GCA_011763485.2 Isoetes engelmannii
AACTTGAATCTCTTAGGAGCAGTTGCTGCACTTAAAACAGCTCTGCTTTCCCTTTTCTTTGGCTGCAAAGCTGTTGACCAATTCAAAAACACTGGAATAAGAACAAGATGAGAAAACCCTAAGAGCATATCATGTCAAGGCATCAATGTAATAAGTCAATATGTTGAATGAATGCGGAATGCAACAAGATTTGTTAACATAGATATGAATAATGCATAAGCTAAACATAATCCCGAAAGGAACAGGTTTTAAGAGGTTATTTAAAACATCCTTAAGGCAAAATGAAGCAAGATGTAACAGAATAATGAACGAATCCCTAAAAAACGACTGTAATGTGGAAGAAAACGAGACAAGAAGAGGTGTTTAGGTGTCAAGCAAGCAATGAATCCAGATAAAAGATGAAAATATTTTAACAACGGAAATTATTTGAAAGATAAAGCAATTGTGTGAGCACCTGCAGATTCTTGAGAATCCCTAGCAACCGGTTCATTTGCTCTGAAACCCATGGAAGAAATCCAGCAGGAAGGGTACGCTTCCGAGCTAAAATGCAGCTTTTGCTGCCTGGCGGATACTGGGAGCGGTGTACATAAAATGGCGTGCAATTTGAGCACTGTAAACTATTCCTTTTGTTAATTTAAATAGATATCACAACCCAAATCGGGGTGAGATAGTTTGAGCGCCCTTCAACCTCAAAGGTTTATATTCTTTAACGCTCTTTTTTTTCTCCATACCGCAAATTGCACAGTTATGTTTGTTTTTCCTTATTCCTTCCATTTATTAGCATTGTGTTGTATTCTCTTATGTTGAGCAAGTGAACCTATATGTTTGTGTTGGGGCTGTGCCCCGAGTTTTGGTCTGGGTTTCAGCCCCCTTTCTTGTACTGGTCCCATAACCCGATTGGGTTCTCGTGGACGCTAAAAATTTTCTTCTTCTCCTTCTTATTCAATTCAATTCAGTTCTTCTTCTCCCAACTGCACAGTAATCCCTACCACCCACTTGGCACCTTCTCACAATGTCCCACTTGTTCAACTTTACTAGCTCCCTTTAAGTTGTGGCCACACTTTGGGACAACTTGATCCTGCCTCAAGTTGATCCTTTGAACCTGTCACTGCTTTTGTCCACTTGTTGTTCACCTTTTTCCACTACATCTTATTGCCGATGGTCCAACTAGACTTGCAGTCTCAAGTGATGGCACTATTCCTTGTTCCTAGCATTATGTCATTGCATCACCTAACCATTCTAGATATTGTGATCACCTCTACCAAGATCTCTGGCAAGTGAATTCTACACAGTATCTCCATTGTCATCAGACCCGTGAAGTTGTCGGCGGATTAGGGCAGATGTACTGTCTCCACCATGTGCCCTACCTCTGGGCCCGCACATGCCATCAAGTAAGTGTATCTGACATAAAGACTCTCTCTCTTTGGTACAACGTACTCTGCGTGAAAGAAATATCATATACTATCGACATGTTTCAAATAGTTTTTTGTGGGTTGACTAGAGCTAATCTTGTGAAAAGGATAAAAAATCATGTTAATCGAGGGTGAGGAATGAAGAGACTATGCTCCTAGGGTAATTAAACACCCTAAGCACAATTGTTACCTTCTACATGCTCAAAATGTCTTTAGTGGAAATATCTTTAGTCGGCATGTCCTCGGGGACTTTAGATCATAGCCGTCGGATTGGGGTCAATTATTTTCCTTAATGAGAGCAACAACTTCTTTATCATGATAAACAGTCTATAGCCTATTTATCAGCTGGTCTCACAATAGACAAGATTGGGGTTTGCTTCTATAGGCTCAAATCTGCCCAAAAACTTTGAAGACTGCACGAACAAAGGGGGAAAAGGGGAAAAAAGCACGAGCTTCAAGAATACCCCACTTCAAGAAGAAAGGCCACATCTTTTGCTGATTGTGGAGCGAAAGATCTCATGAAGAATTGTTTTTGTCAGAGAGGAAAAAAGTCAGTTACGGGGATTAAACCCCCCTGATTGGCCATTTTGGCAGATGAGTTTGTCATAATGGGCCTTCCCACTATAAAGCATTGTCTCCCAGACTCTGCTTTTAGTGAACTCAACCCTGGCCCAAACACTTCTCCATTGATGTGCAACATCGTTAAGACTTGGAACAAGGTCAGTAGTTGCTTCAATCATATTGACATTCGGCATGCTCATATGCATACTTCTCTTTTCTGGTCTCCAATCTCTAGAAGTGTTAATGATCAAATTGTTGCAATCAAACATCCCAAGATCTATAAGAATTGGATTAACAAGAGTTTTTGTCATCAAGGATTTATACAGAAACAACAACATCATACCTTGGACTAGGCTTAGAGTTGTTATGCAGGGTACCTCTAGTGATAAAAAGATTTATCAACATATAAGAGACATTTTGTCCAACTTCAGGAATCATAATATTCTTGATCAATCTCTGAACTAGAAACTAAATGGCTTAGCCAAATACAGGGTTAGTAAAGTTCCTTGTTAAGCATAAAGGATACCCCTCTGAAAGCTGCTTCCAAATGGTCCCTCTATGACATTGAGTGTGTATCTCTTTTCAAAAATGTGTGGAACTCACATTGCTCTCTAAAATCTCTTTCTTCATCTGGCTTCTAGCTCACGAAAGTGTAGCCAATCTTAGATCTATTTCAAGCATTGTAAATCTAGTTGCTTTTCAAGAAGAGACCATGGAATATATTTTCTCTGTCTTAAGCTCACTCCCTTCTGGAATGGTTCTTATTTAAGCTAGGCTTTCATTTCAATAACATCAATATTCCAAATCTGTTAAAACTCTTATCCAGAACAATGACCTCTTTGCAAACTCAAGGCGTCGTTTGTTGTTGGCGAAGACTGTAGCGGCCGAAATATCCGAGCATTTGGAAATTCGTAGAGGGAGATGCCCCCGAAGGCAAAAAAAAGGGTATGAAGCAGAATATGAAGGCGATACAGCCAATCTGCTGGCAGTGATACTTGAATGAAAACTGAAATCCAAAATCTAAAATCAGAGATAGAAGGCATGCGTGGAACACTGGATGAATTGGTGGCTCAAAACAGTACTTTGAAGAATCAAAATGTTGAATTATCTTCCAATCTGCAAAAACCTTCCACTGATTTTAGAGCACAGATAAATGCATTGGAGAGCAAACTAGCATCTTTGGGGGCATAAACCACTAAAGAAGAAATGAAGATACATCATGCTGAAGTATCATCAGAGCAGATAGATCAAGAAGTTCGGGCTAAAAATCTGAAGATAATAGGGCTGCATGAAATTGAAGGAGAAGATTTAACAGACACAGTGAGAAGGTTCTTTACCATGCATTTGCATGATCCCCTTCATGTATCTGCACGCGGATTGGGGAAACTAGGTCCATATACTCGTCCAATTTTAGTGAGATTCCAGATTAAAGAAGCCAGAGACCGTGTGCTCCTCAATAGGAATGTCCTTAAGGGAGAAAAGGTATGGCTAGATCGGGATCTTACACCGCGTCAATTGGAAATTCGAAAGCAAGAATGGAGCAAAGTGAAAGAAGCAAGAGAAAGAGGCATGGTTGCATATCTCGATCAAGGAGGTAAGGCAATAATTACGAGCAGGAAACACAAATAGGAAGCGGGGGCTTTGAGAGTCAGTCTATGGAATGCACATGGACTAACTCAATCCAAGATGGATGCCACAACAGAAATTTGGGAACACCAGGATCTATTGTGTTTTACAGAAACTTGGACTCACCAATGCCGTCTTCTTCCTGACATAACAGGTTTTGTACTTCTGGGACAAGTCTGAAATGAGAAAACAATGGGAGCAGGGCATGGTTTTGGAGGTGTTTTCGTGTACAAAAGAATTGGTACAGTATATGACTTTCAAGTTTTAAAAGAGGATTCAAATAACCAATATATTTGGATACTAGTAAATGGAAATGGGGAGCAGTTGTTTTTGGCTGCATGCTATTTTGCTCCAGAAAACTCACATATATATAGTCGGCAGGGTCTGAATAAAGAAAACCCATTTGGCAATCTCTGCTCAGACATTTTGGAATATTCATCTCAGGCGAGATTTTCATAACAGGTGATTTCAATGGGTGTACGGGCTGCCAACAAGCTAAGGTATTTGATAATCTTGCAAATGTAAATTTGGACGAGTTGGAAGATCCAGCCTATAACAGAATGTCAGCTGATCTAGTTTCTAATGAAATGGGTCAGAGGCTGCTTGAGCTATGCACGATATGCCAGCTGAAAATCATAAATGGAATAAGACCATTCCAAGAATCTGGTAAGCATACTTATCAAAATCATGCAGGAGCCAGTGCCATCGATTATTTGTTGGCAAGAAACAAAGATCTCATTGTAGATTTTTATGTGGGAGATCATCTGCCTGAATCTGATCATGTATCTTTGCATATGATGCTTAAAGCACATACAAAATCAGAAATCCTAGCATCCCGATTTCATCCTAGACTGAAAGTGGACTATAAACGTCATATAGCATACCAGGAACATGTAGAAGAGCTACTTGCAGATACCACATGGTCGGGAGACCTAGAAACAGATGCAAGGAATTTTCAGGCGCTCATATTTGCAACAACAAAAAAGACCTTTGGTCCCACAAAGAAATATGTAAAAGGAAAACCATGTAATTCATGGTGGGACTCTGAATGCCAAGAGGCCAGGAATAGCCTACAACAGAACTGCATCTGTAAACCCAAATGGTACAGACGTTTCATCAGGAACAAAAAGCGTGCCTTTTATGCTCAAAGGCAATCAGATTTATCTGAACAACTCAGCAAACATCCAAAAAGTTTCTGGAATACCTTAAAAGGTAACTTTTCCGAACCAACTTTGGAAAATGAGGCGCTTTAAAATCTAGTCAGGAAAATTTATGAGAGAGAAGGCGCAAATAGCATGCCAAAAATGGCTCCTACCAGCGATCTTTTCACGGTAGCAGAAGTCCAAGAATGCTTGTCAAAAACAACAAACAATAAAGCACATGATGCAGATGGTCTTTATGTGAAACTCCTTAAATGAGGTGGAGAACATACATTGGAAATTCTGACAGCCTTGCTTAATAAGAGCCTCATTCATGGGCTGCCATCTAGTTGGAGAATTAACAAGGTACATCCTATTCATAAGGGAGGAGACAAGAGTCTGGCAAGCAATTATAGAACCATCCTCATAGGCAGCGTGTTCTCTAAGATACTAGGTAGCCTCCTAGAATGTAAATTGAGCTCTTGAGCTGAACATGAAAAGGCTCGCTCACCATATCAAGCTGGTTTCAGGAGCCATCATAACACCCTGGACCATGTGCTCACACTTAGAACATTGATAGAAAAGGCAAAGGCTCCCAATGCTTCATTGTTCCTGGCATTCATTGATTTCACAAAGGCATTTGATACAGTCCAACGAATGAACTTGGCGATAGGCTGATCTGAATTGGTGTCCCTCAAGAACTTAGAGAGGCGGTCTCACAGCTGTATGCAGAAGTGTTGATCAAAGTATCTTGGGACCTGGATATGGAGATAAGGAGCACTATTGGAGTCTGACAAGGTTGTCCTTTATCTCCAACTTTGTTTGGAATCTTCATAGACGATCTTGATGAATGGTTGAGAGATCACGAGCAAGAACAAAATTGGGCGCCTATGTCTTACAGCTTCTCCTATATGCTGACGATGTAGTCTTGATTGCAAGCAAGAAGACTACTTTACAAGATCATTTAAACAACTTAGAGTTATTCTGTGAGACGAAAAAGATGAAGGTAAATCTCTCAAGTCAAAAATTATGATATTCGGCACTCGAGATAGGTCAGTCTTCACATATATGGGGCATATTTTGGAGACTGTTGAGTCATATAAATACTTGGGGATTAATATCACACCTGATTACAGTTGGAAAAATTGCATAAACAGGAGAGTTTTAGGAGGAAAAGCTGCCCGATATAGTATGCTGGCAAAATGTAGCAAAGCATCCCTTACAAATTGGAGCCTGAAGAAAATTCTTTTCAAAAGTCTTGTTCAAATGGTAGTGCTATAGGGTGCCCCCATCTGGGGGGCGGGTATAATCTCATCCCGTGTGGAGACAAATTGAAGCAGTCCAAAAGATGTTCCTGAAAGAAGAATTAGAAATCAGATCACAGATTCTTAATGCTATAATGCTTGCAGAAGTAGAAATGTATCCACTTGAATTGGAAAGTTTCTATCATGACTCCAGCCGGTTATCTCACCAAGCACTAAAAGCATCAGATTGGTATAGAGAACTGCAGGCATGGGCGAGCAGATGGGGAGTCGGTTGTACTTGGCCGGTTGACAAGCAGGAGGTTCGAGCCATGCTAGAAAAGGTAGCAATAGATAAGCTATGGGCTATTCCGGGAAAAAGGATGCTAGAATATCAAGCCAATGTTAATCAGATGATAATAAATGAAAGCCAATTATACTTGAAGGCGAATATAACAAAGACGCAAAGAAAGTTGATTGCCAGATACCGGACCGGGTCGCATAAGCTGGAAATTGAGAAATTGAGACAGGCAGATGGGCAAAAGTTCCAGTGGAGGATCGTATATGTAAAGTATGCCAAGCAGGACATGTTGAAGATGAAAACCATGTTTTCATAATATGTTCCGAGTATACACACATTAGGCAAAAATTTGGGACTCAGGCAGCGGATTTTCAGTCTCTATTATTGTTACCACCAATGACATTCCATACTTATATAAGGGCGTTGGATGCACACCACACCTTAACACTAAAGTTGTAAATTGTAGTTCATGTTCTCCATGGCCTCTCGAGGCCCAAGTGAGCAATAGACCTAAATTAAATTAAATATTCATTGCTCTTTGGAATACTTGGAAGGCCAGAAACAGGATTGTACATGGTGGTAAAAAAATTTATATATTCTGGATTATGATGCATCTTCAATTTGATATTAAGGCTACTGCTACAGTTCACAAAAGAAAATGTTCTGATTATAACAGAAAATGGGAGACTGTTGGATCTTTCAGGGGTGCTTTTGAACGTTTTATTTCTAACCTCAATGTTGTTAATTCGAATGCATCTTTCTTGATGGCATTGCTAGAATATTTGGAGTTTCTCGGAGGTGAAGGCAATTCGAAGTTTGACAACAGTTTAGATTCTTATGAGGCATCTTTATGCAAAGCAACTTCACCCATACATTCATTGGCTCTTCCACCTCCAAACGCCAGCAGAGAAGAGGTCAGGTTATACATGGCAAGAAAAGAAGTAATGAGACTGTTTGGGCTAAGATATATTGTAGGGAAGTTGTGCAGTTGTATTGCCTCTATGCATTCATATTTCTCTATCATTTCAACATGACAAGTAGACATCGGAATAGATACAGAGAGAAATATTACACTCATAAGTTATTGGCAGACTTATATGGCACCTTAATCATGTTGATGGCTAATGAAAGCCCCTCCAACCTCTTCATGGATAATGGTACCGAGAATGATAGCTACCAGTTTGGCTCTGAGAATGACTTTTATTGGGTATTCAATTCCATCTTTGATTCTATCATGTACCATAACCTCATAATCCTCACATTATCACCGCAAATCCATCCTTACCATCATCATGTCTATAATTATTTTCCCAAATTGGCTACTGCTCAATTTTAAATCTCTAACTTGCTCAATACTTTCATAAGCATATTTTTTTCAGGTGTACAAAGCAGTTGTTTAGATGCAGGATGTCTGCTATTTGCATTTAAGCTTTCAACTATATCTCAAGTGAAGAAAATACATTACTGTGGTTCAGTATCTAGGGTGTCAAAGAGTGGCGATTATTCGCCAAATGGCAATTTTTTAGCATTTTTGTTAAAAAAAAAAAAAAAAGGTTAAAGTTTGTAGAGGACCATTGTTGGAAAAAAAAAATTGCCAGAAAAAGAAGAGGAAATTTTCTCAGGGCCGATGATTAGGCTTTGGAATTTGTAACAGTCGGCAGGTAGTGGAACCAATTCGCCTTCAACGAGGACGGGTGTACATGCCTATAGAATACGAAATAGCCATTCAAGAAACCTTCAAGAAAAAAAAGCTGCAGCACCCATAATGCCATGGTGAGGATAACACATTGTGCACATAGATACTATAGGGTTAAGCATTACTAGAAATTACAATAATAGTTTGGAAATGGGTAAAATGCTAGACGTATGGTCATTAAGCATTACTAGGAAACCAATAAAGCACACTTAAAATGTGAAGTTAAAAAGTTCTACATTAATTACCACCAAAACGATCGCCAACACAAAAATATAGAGAGCATACAAATTTTGAATTTTAGCCATCATCAAAATTCGCCAACCATAAATAATATAACTCTTGTATTTTCCATAGTTTAGCCAACCCTTAATTTCATCATAAAACTTTTAAGGGCCTTAAAATTTACCCTGTCAGTATCATTTTGGTACAATATACATCATATCTTGTTATGCCGCTCCACTTCATCGACCACATCACTGAGTTGCTATTAGTCCAAGTTACTTCAACGCTTTTGGCTGTCTTATAAACATTTAACTTCTGCATACTTTTCTATTTGCTTCGAGATTTACATCAGTTAGCTTCGTTTTACTTAAGTTGACTTTATGTCACCCATTTTTTGCTTTTATACAACAGGCTTTGTATGATTTTCTCTTGTTAAGGATAAAAATAACTCTTACCTTTAGAACAAAAAAATGGCAATGGCACATGGAATAGGGAGAATGAAATAGAATCATGATAAAAGGGGTTCTTTGGAAATGTGGCTCATGCCAAAGAAACTATAGCCGAATACCATCATGATTCGAGGGATCTTCCAATCTTTGACTAGGGGTCTTCTAGCTCCAATTCCAAATCTTCTTGGGTGCTCACACTTTGATCCAAATCCTTCCTTGAAATGCCTACATGATGTTCAAACAAAAGGTCTTACTTGGTTCTTCATGCTTGATGTCTTCTAAAGGCCTTCAATGCTAGATGTGTCTCCAATCCTTGACATGTCTTCAATGTTTGATAAGTTTTCAATGCTAGATAAGTCTTCAATATCCATGGAGTCTAAGCTCATGCATATGCATTTGAGGTTAAATGTTAATTAGCAACACATTGCATGTACAAAGCTCCTCTATGCTGTCAAAATGCGGTAGCAAACATCACCTCATATACTTCCAGAATGTGCTTAGTATAGGCAACACTCGCCTTCCAAACCTGGCCTATACCGCGGCCATCGGTCTGCAGCGCCTCAAAACCTGTTGAAAGAAGAAGCGAGCTAATTGGCTTTCCAGATGGAATATGCAGGAACACAGGTGCATACAAGTACAAACTGAGGAGGATCATAATCACCTGAAGCAGTATCTTGACGCATGTTTGCTTGGCAAGCTTTAGGATGTTGGATGTACAAAAGCCAGATCAATCCCATGCTCGAGCTTGGTTCCACAATGGTATCTGCGCACATATTTACCTATGAAGAAGCACAGACTCATTGCATCCATTTGCACAGGTGCTCACCGCCTTCGAATTGAGACAGGCAGATGGATTTCAGAATCATGACAGGACAGGCTCTGTTAGTGCTGTCAATTAGGAGTTATTGAGGACGAGTGCCACACTCTTTAGCACTGCCCGATATTTGAACCTGTTAGGATACGCTATGCTGAGTTGGTTTTGCCTAACCAGCCGCTCCGTATAATGATGTACACAGATTCGATGGAAATAATAGGGTCATATCTCCAAGAGGTGATGGATATGCGCACTCCACTGTGTCCCCTGACACTTCATTGATATGTACCATTGTACAATTTGTCAGCATTCTTATTAATATTAAGGGTTTCTCCTCAAAAACCCTTCGGGTCGTGGTTTTTCTTTTTTTATCTCGAACAATAATATATCTGTTGTGCCCTTCCCTTTTTTGGAAAACCCTTCGGGGCGGAGTTTTTTAATCTTGGACAGTAATATGTCGGTTGCGCTCTCTCTTTTTTATTTTTCTTCTTTTTTATTAGTATTTGGGTCCCATAGGCCTATTGGTCTTCATCGAAAATTTTAGTGGCCCCGGTGGGCCACTTGGCCCCGAATTAGTTATTTTGGGTAAATACTCCGGCCGGCCTGAGTAGGATGAGTTAGCTAATTAGTAGGTGCAGAATCGCCATTTTGTAGTAGTTTATTGGCAGATAAAGGATTGGAATGGCCAAAGTATTCTTTTGTAGTTTGGGACGTACCAATATTTTGGCCATTTGACTTCGATGGATGAAGGATATTGGCTAATAAAATGGCCATTCAAAGCATAGGTTATTCTTGTTGAGAATAACAATTTTGCTATACTCTTGGGGATCTTTATTAGAACCTACTGTCCAAATGTAGTAATAATAGTGATATCTATTACAAAATATAACTATGTTTGGTAAACAAGTATTTTTTGAACTTTGGTTGCAGAATCAGATTGCATTTGCATTCTTTGAGTCTATCGACCTATAACTTGAGTTGTTAGATTTAT
>JAANSK020291524.1:0-10451 GCA_011763485.2 Isoetes engelmannii
ACGGATGGGATTGAAAGATTCCTCCACCCAACCCCCAAAGCCAAGGTTTGCCCTTCGGGCAACCCAACAAAAAAATAAACACGTTAGCCTGCAGGTTGCATTGGTTAAAGCATTGTTATTTGAAGGATACTAAATTATTTTGGTAGAGGTTTGAATCTCCTTATTTCATATTCTAAAACCTTAAGCAAACCCATATAGAGATGATCATATTCCAAAACATTAGGCCAACTTGTATTTCATATATCAAAATCATCGCCACAATGATAGGGAACCTGATCATATTCCAAAACATTAGACAAACTTGTATTTCATATATCAAAATCATCGCCACAATGATAGGGGGTTCCAGGGGGATTTGATAGCAGGGGCATTTTGGTAAAATTTTGATATATTTGAGAGGCATTTTGCTAATTACATAAATTATTGGAGGGTATTTAGATAAATATGCTATAATACCATGGTATTTGGTTGACCAGGGAAATTTAGAAAAATAATTGAAATACAAGGGCTATTTTAGTAAAATATTGAAATACAAGGGCTATTTTAGTAAATAATGCAATATACATAGGGGCATTTAGGGCATTTTCCCATTATGCTACTAGAAAAGCCTTTAAATGAAGAACTTTATTTGTCTTGCACGCTAAACTACAGTGCATAGTATCTACAAATACATTAAATGGGTATTCTAATTCCTTTTAAAATGGGCTCTCTAATTCCTTCTATTTTGTATAGATTGAAAACCATGCTTCAGGACACCATAAGGCATAAACTTAGTTTAAGGACTTCTTTGGTTATAACAAATTCTAGAACTCCATTCAATTATCAATAGCAATTTTGATCCATATGGCTCAAACGCATCACTTAGTTGTCTACTTCAAGATTACTGTTGTCCATGAACATAGCATGCATTCCTCACCCATCATAACATAGAACCATGCGTGTACATGTCCCATTATTATTGTTACTTTATTGAAAAGTACTTTCATGTGTATCTCTCAAATCCCACATATTATGAAGTATAATAGGTATAGATATCCTTTTTGAAGATATGTGTGTTCAACTCACATTGGCATTTGTAATAGAAGGTATTTCAAGGTTTGAAAGATTACCATACATAATTGTTTGGTGTGTTAGAGATCTTAGTGTCTATTGAGGCTATCATATATTGTTGATAATTTATCACTGTTGTGTCAAGTATTGGACATCAAGAAGAAGAAGAAGTCTATATAATCAACAAGTTAATGACTATGGTCATGTTACAACAGTCTATCAACTTACATTGCATAGTAAATCGAGGTGCTACAATGACAACAAAATCAATTATCATATTAGAACAATATCGAATAAAACGTTAAGGCAAAACACAAAACAACGATGATTGATTGAAGCTCATTGCATAACAATACAAAATGCAATCATATAAGAATGTCATATCATAATCTCATAGTTGCCCGAGATCGATGTGCACACGTTTCTAATTTCTAGTAATTTATGTCATATTTTCGCAGCTATTCCATTGTAAATCCAATGTCATAATTCATAGTAATTTTAAATCATATTCCCATAGCTCTTCATACATGCACCGAGGGACCGTTTTGATATAGCTCATGGTCATAGATATACTCTTCCCTGTGTTTTAATTGCTTTGTAAAACAATCAAAAGTGCATTTAACTAGTTTTAAAACTGACCAGGTCCTACTTATAGTCAAACATAGGAAATGTGTTTGTACCACCTTCAAAGATAAATTCGTGGGAAAATTCCAAATATACCCTTCAAGTTTGCAAATATTCCAAAAATACCCTCCAAATAAAGAGGACTTTTGAAAATATGGTAATATAGTTTTTATAACTCCTCAAATTCAAAAGTTGTCTTCATGAACATTAAAGATTAGGATAAGATCTTTCCAACAAGATCTAATTCATCTAAATCGGAGTTGAAATTAACCAGTTATGCTCATTTGAGTTGTCTTTTATAACAACTTTTCAAAATACTGCAACTTGAAGATTCCAACTCCTTTTTAGATGATTTCATTGCAACTAGATAGATCTCACTCACATCTATAAGTTTCATGAAGGAAACTTTTATATCTGATCGATCACAAAAAAGTTATGGCCATTATAGCCAAATACATTGTTTCTAGGAGTGAATTCTGGCAAATTTGAGGGGTATATTTGAAATTTTCCCTAGATTCTACGTGGATGTAAAAAAACTTTTCTTCCTTTTTAAGGTACAAGGTTGGTTTTTCTAAGTGTGTCTCCCTGATAGGGGAGGACCATGAAATCGCTATGGAGGCTGGCTAAATTGGGCAGGCGAAGCTTTACAGCAGCAGCTGTTGCAGCACGTCAGGATAACCGAATTGCATATTCTTCGAAATGGGGCTTACTGAAGAAAGCAGGTGCTTTAACGACAATTGGATTAGGCGGATGGGCTTTGCTTGAGGATGGAGACAGAAGACGCCGGTTCAAGCTTTTGTGGGTTATCCCTACCCGTCTTGCTAGGGACGTTTTTACTGCCACAGCCATTGCTGCGGGTAACTGTTCGTATGCATTTAATGTATTTATCTCAATGTAAAGCAAAAAATGTAAACTTTAGATCAGTAAGAAGCTAGTTTTTTCTAGTGTTCCTAGTTCACTGTTGCATTGGAGGTCATAGTTCACCGTTCCGCTATTGAGCTCCTTGTTGAGAAACTTACAACAAGATTCTTAATACCTCTAGATCTGTTAGTTCACCACTTAAAAACCCTTTGTCTTGATGCCGAACATGAGTTATAGAAGTGCTTGAGAAAATGTTGTGCCTTTCGGACAAACTATAAAATCTGTAAATTTTATGTTGTGTTGGCAGATTATGAATTATCTCTTTGGGGTGTAGAAGGAAGTAAAGAAAGAGAAATTGTAAAGCACGAAGCACATGTGCGATGTGCCAATCGTCTTCGGGATCTATGTTTTAAAAATGGGGGGATCTATATCAAGCTTGGACAACACATAGGACAACTGGTATGTTCTTCAATGAATGATGTTTGAAGCAGCATCTTTTCATAAGGAAACACATATGTAATTTGATTTCCTGATTTATGATCCAGCCAGTCAATTACTTAGGAGTTCAGGCGCCTACTATTTATTTCCCAATTGCTATTTTGTGGGTTCACCAAAAAAATGGTCATTTGCTGATATCTATGGAGTCTAGCAATGTAGTATATAGACATCCTCGCTGAGACAGTCAAGGACTTGATAGCATCCAAAAACCACCATAGACTGCCTTCTGCCTTCCCAATATCATCCTTTTGCTTCCGCGCAGGCAGAAGATAAATTTAGTTATTTTCCATGATTATAGCAGCTTTATGCAGCAATTTTTTCAAGTCTAAGAGGACAATACGTCGAACCATGTATCCTCTAAATGTGCCAAAAGCAGAGGCTGTGTAATTATGCAAGCTGGGGCTCGAATGCGGTGGAATCAAACACTCCACCGTCACTTGCCGAAACCAGGCAAGAAATAGTTGGCCTTGTACTCAGCCTTGCTAACAAAACAGAGGCTGTAAAGCTAAGCAGACAGTCTTAACCTCCTATGCCCTATATTATCACTACTCTTTCTTAATATATGACTTTTATTTGCTAGATTAACTGGAAAGCTGCCGCCCCCTAAAAAAAACATTTTGTTATTACTGTCTTATAAACTCTCATAAACTTATGGTTTTTTTCTTTCTTAACTTGGATTAATCTATGCTAAATTGGCTAGTATATGATAAATTAGGAGTACCTCTTACCTCAAGAATATGTTGAGATTATGCGGAACTCGTTGCTAGACAGATGCCCTGTATCTTCATACAAGCAAGTGTGTGACACTTTCATGGCAGAGTTCGGGAAACTTCCAGATGAGGTTAGTTCTTTTCTTTAATCATTCAGTTTGATTTTACCTACTATTCTTAAATTATTCAGTTTGATTTTACCTACTATTCTACATGTATTGCTCTCTTGATGCATCAATCAATATAATTATTTTGACCATGTTTTGATGGCCAGAACACTTACAAGGCATATTTGTGCCCGATGTTGTACTATTCATAACACCATCACAAGAATTCCGTTTGAGCAACTATTTTAGACTAGGATGGTTAGGGAGTGTGACGTCCATATTAGAGTTGAATATGGAATTAGGGTTCAGGCTGAGTACTACCTAATATCAACAAAGTAGGAAGTGGCATTCTTAGAAATGAGCGATGGGGCATCAATTGACATCAAGTGCTAGGAGGTTATAAGAGCAAAAGATCACATGCCAGAAGATAAACATGGGTGTGGACAGATCATGAATGAATGCCCAAAGCCGATGACTTCTACTTCTCTCTTCTTTCTTAACCAGCTAATCCTTTTACGCCCAACTCGATAACCTTATAATTTATATTTGCATAAAGTTGCAATCCCTTTTTAGTGCATGATGGTCCAGTCACTCATTGTGATATGTAACATACTTTGAAGTAATTTTCATTTTACGCTCTCTTGTAAATTACTTACCTACTTGTACGGTAGTGTCTCTTCAATGTTTAATCTCCTCATCATCAAGAAACTCCTCGCATGGATTTTAAATGGCTTCAGTTTGTTTCACGATATTAGGGTAATGATAAGGCATGCTCAACTTGGTTTGGATTTCTCTGACCATGTTGAAAGTCTATAGCTCGTTGGAGTCTATAGCTCGTTGCCTTCAATTTGCTTATAGCTCAACATACTTTGAAATAAAAACCTTATTTTACAAGCTACCAAGTTCTTTACTGGGAGCAGCTTAGTGTGTATCACTATTGCTCGATTTGAAATGAGGAATGGGCAAAAGAACAAACCACTGAAAGACTTCATTGTACACGTGTGGGAATAAAAAACATTCACCATTCTCTTAGGTTAGTTAAAAATATTCCAGGCTCCCAAGGCATTAGCTTTGAACTATCTGAATTTGCAGGACTTAAAACGATAAAATTATCCTTTGCTTTATCTTTCGAAGAAATACTTCCTGATCTTTCAACTTTCCTTTAGGTCCCGACCAAAAAACATTCTAGAAAGATACTTCCACTGAAGGATTTGAATATCTATCCAAGTTACAATATAGAAGCTGGAACTTTATAAACAGATCTCTGGACATGCATAAAAAGCACTTTAGCTTACCCATTTTCAAGCTTACAGTGTACCATGCACGTGTTTTTGCCAATTATATGTTTTGCTTTTGTTTGGTGAATTCTTGCTTACTTTGTGCAGGTGTTTTTGGAATTTGATCGAGTTCCTTTAGCCAGTGCATCTCTTGCTCAAGTTCATGCTGCTAGGACTTATGATGGACAAAGAGTTGCTGTAAAGGTTGGTTTATAATGAATGATCTTAATCTCTTGTCAATGCTCACTTATGGGTCAATTGCCTTTGGCAATGGTAAGTCAAGTATGACTGAAAATAAGTAACAACGAAAATTTAACTGATGCTTATTAAGATATTGACTGCACAATCTAAAAGGTATTGAACTTGACATTTTTCTTTTACATGGTGTGCATGAAAAAAAGGTCTTTCCTATTCTTTATTTATTCATTTCTACATCAGACTTATGAATGTTTTAGTTCATTGTTGTTGTCAGTACGTCATCGTTAACTTTCAGTTTTAATTCTGATTTTTCTGCACTAGCCAATCAATGCTTTACATTGATCTTCAGGTTCAGCATACACATTTGACGGATACAGCTGCTGCAGACACTACAACTGTGGCTATTATGGTTGATGTTTTGCGATGGATGTTTCCAGCATTTGACTATCGGTATGTATCCTCAATTTACATTGCTTTCTTTTTTATTTCCCTCCAATTGGTAAACATGTATAATATTTTTCATCCAGGTGGCTTGTGGATGAAGTAAAAGAGACTTTACCTCAGGTAGAACTTCAACTCAATAAGATACAGATTGAAAGTTCCCTTCTTTAGAACTTGGTATTTGAAATATGGCCCTTCTTGTTCAGGAACTTGACTTTACCAAGGAAGCAAAAAATTCAGAAATATGCATCCAAAACTTCAGGAAGCTCTCTCCCAAATTGGCTCCTTTTATTGCAGTTCCTGAGATATATTGGAGCTTAAGCACTTCAAAATTGTTAACTATGGAATTTATGGAAGGTGTCAAAGTTACCGATGCTAAGAAAATCAAAGAGTCTGGCCTGCGGCCCAAGGATGTTGCGAAACTTGTGAGTGCGTGAAACGTGCCTTTCCGTTAAACTTCAAGTAGAACTTATAATTTCTCTCTGCAGATTAGTCAGGTATTTGCTGAAATGATTTTTCATCATGGATTTGTGCACTGCGATCCACATGCAGCCAATATGCTGATTCGTCAAGCACCAGGTTGGCATCTGCTGCCATTGGATCTCAACTTATACAATAAATAGTTATGGTCATGGTTCATTGTGGGAACCATTTTCTGTAGGAGCTAATAAGAAGCCTCAGCTGGTTCTTTTGGACCATGGCATGTACAAGACTCTAGATCCCTTTATTCGTGCTCATTATGCAGGTCTGTGGAAGGTATGTTCTTCAGAATACCCTTTTTAGATTGTATGGGGTTGTTGGGAAACTAGCTTCAGCAATTTTGTGGGGTTTCTTTTTTCTATTTAAGGGGGACACTTATTGCTTAACGAGGAACTTAGTTTTCAGGTAATGTCAATATCAGGCTAATCGTAATCGTGGTGCTGTTTTTCAAGCAGGCCTGTGCCATAATACTCCGGTTTTGGTTTTTTGTACTATCAGCCTATTAAGTGCAAAGCCCTTCCAAGTTACTACTTCAAATGCTAAAGTGCCAAAGATGGAGTACTATAGACACTCGAGTTCCATTTGCTTTAGCATTGGCTGTTCTATGTGGTGATCCCAAGGAAACTTTGCATACCAGTGTTTCTCTCCTTGCCATCGTTCTGCAAAAGGGTCAATAACTGAAAGGTGGTTCTATTCCCCTGGCAAAGTATTGGATGAAAGCTCTGAAAGCTTTCATAAGCCCCTTGTTTCAGAGCCCTTCTTTCTTGATCCTTTAATTGCGTGAAAGGATCTCCATGCTGTTGCATATAAAAGAAAGACGGGCGGGATGAGAAACACCTGCCTGTATGAAGAAACTTTCCTCGTGTCATACAGAATGTATAACTTATCATATTGGGTCACATCATTGGCTACCCTCTTTCAAGAAATCAGCTCCTCCTGGCCCGTCGTGTTTATGGTTGATCTGATTAAATGGGCTATGGCCTACTTTAATATGAACCAATGTGCTAACTCTTGAATGATAGCTTCAAGCAAAGGCAGAAAACACTACCGTTTGGTCCCTTTAAATCTAAGAGACCTTTTGATGCGATAGTGATCTCTTACCTTACACCAAAAACACAATTCATAGAGGCTCTGACTACGAAAAATCTAAGAGAGTATTTTACATATTTCAGAAGCCCACATTTTTATGCACTTTTAGAAAGATATACTCCATATTTTCTTGAACTTTTCAGCTTTGATGCAGGCGCTTGTTTTTGCGGATGCTGATAAGATCAAGGAACACAGCTTAAGCTTAGGTGCTGGAGACTTATATATACTGTTTGCGGGAGTCGTGACTATGCGCCCTTGGAATCAGATTGTCGACCCATCTATTGATCATCTTAAGCTTCCTGATAGTGAAAAAGGTCGTGCTGAAATTCAGGTATGGGTATTATCTTCAAATTCATCACTTAAGAGCTTTTATCCCTATTGTAACTTTTTTATGGTGTTGAGTTCTGTGAAGATGTATGCTTCACAATATGTTACAGAACTCTCAGCACTTCTGAGCAGACTACCACGTGTGATTTTGATGCTTCTGAAGACTAATGATTGCTTGCGTGCGGTGGACAAGACTCTTGTAAGTTCATGGACAAACACTTGACAGAAATGCCCCATATAATTACGTGTGTGATAACATCATCAATTTCCAGGGCGCCCCAGTTAATACATTTGTCATTGTTGGACGGGAGTCTGCAAGAGCAGTTGCTGAATTAGAGTTACAGAGATCCAAAGGGTTTTTTTCATTGTGGTTCAAATTCCTTATCATGATGGATCGGCTCAGAATAGAATTTCGGCTGCTAGCATTACAGCTTGCAGCTTGGGCGATTGGCTTGCAGCAATGGTCGATATATTTCAGGCGACCATTATTGATTAAAGATTGAATTGTCTATCTTCTGTAAATTAGCCATTATTTGAACATTTATTCAAAGCAATGAGCATTGAGGAGCTCATGTTTTTATAAAATAAAGGCAGGACTGCAGTCCCAATTCTATTCTGTCGGGATTAAAAATCCCCTTCATTCTACAGGAATATTATGGTGTACCGAAATCATTCCACATAAAATAGAGTTACTAACATGACTTCTAGATCAGTTAACGTGTCAAAGTTTCTCGTTTGTCTGGCTATACAATAATTCTTTGGACAAGTCGTGGGTGTTTATAAGACACATGCTAGTAACATTATACTTCACAATCTAGTTCATGGAATTTGTATATTGTTGTTAAGATCTGTTTGCATTTTTACTGACATGGTAGATCTTCCATGTTTGACAAGCACAAGGAATTACTTGTTTTTTATGCCCTTTGTAGGGGGTCCTTTGGAATTTAGAATAGTTGAATAGAATAATATTTTTATTGTGTGCCGAGTACCCAACCCTTAATGGGCACACTGTTCTATTTTAACCTTCATTTTTTGCTTCCCTTAACTATATGTTGGACTTGGGCCCTTGGGAGCAAAGGATTCTCGCTCCCCATCGTTGGGGACCATCTCTGTGCTATGCACCCTCTGCTTGGGACTATTGACTCTTTTGACATATTGTAGAAATGAGATGTTAACACAACTTGGTTAAATTGTAGCTCATTTTTTAAGACTATATATGGCGTAATCTTGTGGGGAGGATTCTCAACCATTGAAATCCAGAATATTCCCCTTATAATTCTAGATCTATGGCCTACAACATTTTGAACAAAAAAAACTCTTGCACAAACCCAAGGGCTCGATTGCATTCAATGGTAAGGAATTAAACATATGTCTGATGCAAAAAAAAAAATTAAAAAAAAAACCCTGCCCATGCCAATGGTCCCAATGCCTGCGTTTGTGTTCAACCCGGTAAACTGTTAACAGGCAGCAGGACCCAAAGCATCCCCTGCGCATCGACACTGTCGGAGTGAGCCTGTTCAGGGCTTTGCCAGCCAAGACACTGAGCATTGCTCAGGTACTCTTAATGCTCAGAAACCTCGACAAATAATTCTGGATAAAGCGGCCCTGGGTACGATGCTTTGCATCGGAAAATGCAGAATCCAAAATTCAGGTCTGATGGGCCCTGCTCAGATCTGCTCAGGCACCCATTTATTTGAATTTTCTCCTTTGAAACGAGTGCGCTCAGAACCTTCACCATGGATTCCACAGGCTTCAATCCTCTAAACCATCACGCCCCACTCTTTGAAGTACACTACCAGTTCTGGACTCCACGAAACCAATACATATAGATGCCCAGAACACCACGAAAATTTGGAACAGCTGAAATTTTGGTTTAGATGACATGCCAATTGGGTTCTGCTCTGCCTCTGCTGGAAGGTGTGGGCAACGCCACAACAACGACGGAAACAATAACAGAGATGAAAATCCTTCAGATCGCCACCTCCTACAAAGAAATTTGCCGTTGGAAACTCCCTGCTTGCTGCCAGCGCTCGCTCCTTCGCAATCGAACTCCCTGCTTGCTGCCAGCGCTCGCTTCTTCGCAGAAGAAATAGAAAATAGAAAGGGGCGTGGAATCTTATCCACGCCCTAGAAACTCGGCTTAAAAAAAAAAAAAAACAGCCCCTAAAAATTTAGCACCCAAATTAGAATTTCAAACATCTAAATGACTTTAAGCAGCTCAAATTGCTCCAAAAATACGGTTTCTTATACATACTACACCAAAATCATAGCCCCAACCTATGCCAAAAAAGCCTCCCCCAATACGAAACTCAATAAGGACACATTATCAAATAATGCTTTGTCTTTCTTGTCCAAAATGTATTGATTCATTTTTGCGTCATATGTTAAGCATGCCAACAATATCATCGAATCACGTGAAATAAGTTGATTGTCAGATAAATCATAAGCAAACCATTCAAGCTTTTTCTCCACATCTTCATGAACATTGTACCAAACAAGATTTACTTTCACAAATGTAAAGGCCGATCATTTAAATCAATCGGTTGTTTACTTTCTTTCCACGACTTTCCAAATTTTCGTCTCATACTCAAATGACTACCCAAATACCATACAACTCTTGTTTCATTCACAATTTGCTTCTCGCGCTTCTTACTAGATTATGGCTTAGATTCCATCTCAACTTCAAAATAAACTGCACAATCCGATCCAATGCCAAGTGTGGTTAAAGCATTTAATTTTTTCCCAACCTCGTACACTTGACTTTTTACCCTAGTCAATCTATCTTTTGA
>JAANSK020291535.1:0-10451 GCA_011763485.2 Isoetes engelmannii
ATTGTAAGTGTGTCTACATCATTGCCTAGAATACACCCGTACTTATGCCCGGCAACGCCGGGCATCCGTTACTAGTACTTATAATTGGCATTTTTGGAAAAATTGTGAAGTTTCGCTATAATTTATCATACACAACACATCAAGTGACTAATTGGGCAGAAAGATATTAAAAAAAAGGATGAAGAATAGGGGAAGCTTACTTTTTAGAGTGTAAAGAGAGCTTACTTTTTAGAGTGTAAAGAGAATAAAAATTTCGCTATAATTTATCATACATAGCACATCAAGTAACTAATTGTGCACAAAGATATAAAAATAGAGATGAAGAATACGGGGAGCTTATTTTTGAGAAAATTCCAAATATACCCCTTAAGTTTACAAATATCTCAAAAATACCCTCCAAATGAAGGGTATTTTTGTAAACATGGTAATAAATTTTTTATCCGACCTCAAATTAACAAGTTCTCTTTTAAAATGTATAGATGAGGATAAGATCTTTCCAACAATATCAAATTCATCCAAATCGGAGTTGAAATGCACAAGTTATGATCATTTGAGTTATTTTTATAACGCTTATGTAAACCACCGTAACTTAAAGAATCCAACTCCATTTAAATGATTCCACTACTGCGGATAGGTCTCACTCTCATCTATAAGTTTTGTGAAGGTGACTTTTATAATGGATCAATTTACGAAGACGTTATTGCATTTAAGTCAAATATCCTATTTCTGGGGGCTATTTTTTGGAATATTAGCAAACTTGAGGGGTATATTTGGAATTTTCTCCTTATTTTTTAGAGTGTGAAGAGAATAAAAGATAGCTAAAACCATATCAGGTGGCATGCATACACAATATCTATCAGCACGTTGAAAAGATCAAGAAACACACACAGACAATTTTCACTTAAATCTCCTAAAATGTAAAAGCAACAAACAAGAAAAGTAAATACCTTGTTGCAACAGCAGATCATCTGCTTGACACCGAGTGTGAAAACAAGAAGCGCATGCTCACGAGTTTGGCCATCCTTTGAGATACCAACCTCCAGACCTCCAGTCAATAATCAACACAACATAAAAAAACATTTCTAACAAACAAAAGCTAAATAACACAATTCTTTTACTTGAGAGGTTCTGTCATGTTCTTGATAAAGTCGTGATGTCCTGGTGCATCAATAACGGTAAGTATTTTGTGGTCTCAAAAGCAACGTTAATGGTATGCCACGGGCTCACGCTCAGCTTTAAGCTTGTCAAGAACCCAAGCATACTTGAAAGAACGCTTGTTTATTTCAGCAGCTTCTTTCTCGAAATGCTCAATAACATGCTTATCAATACCACCGAGCTTGTAGATCAGAACCCCGGTGGTGGTGGATTTGCCAGAATCGACATGTCTAATGACCACAATATTGATATGGGTCTTTTCCTTACCCATCGCTAGGAGCCGGATTAGACACAAGCACGAAAGCAAATGAAATGAAATGCATTAGGAGCAAGCGAAGCACTCGGCTTCTGCCCTCGATATAGGGAGAACCCTAAGAGTCCGGTCACATGATCCCGTCAACAGGGATCTTTCTCTGTTGACATGAACGCTTCATTTCAGTAGAGGTCACATGTCCCCGTTGACATGAACGCTTCATGTCAGTAAAGGCAAAAAATCTTGGCGCCTTTTCTCTTTTCTGTTTCGTCAGTGCAGCGGATTATTGCCAGCTAATAAACTGTTTTCTACGTGTCCTCATCTTCGTTATCCCTGTAAATTTGAAGAAATTTTCTCGAAAAATTTCCTGTAATGCACCATTCTATCTGAAAATTTACAATTTCAACCGGTTGAAATACTCAGTTCCTAGACTTTGCTCAACGCTGGTTACAAAACCAAACACTAAATCATGACATAGATGATGTTTTCATTATGTGTAAACGTGATACAAAAGCAACATAAAGCCACACGCAATCTAAGTCCTTCATCTTAGGGCAGCACCAGATTAGGGTTCAGAGTTTAAAATAGGTTTGACAATTTAAAGTCGGGTCACATGATGCTATCAACAGGAGATAGATGATGTCAATCATAGAAAAAGAATGGGTCACATGTGGATTTCTGATAGGGATGAAACCCTGTTGATAGCAACTGCTTCGGCCGGATCCTGCCTCGGAGGGATCCATTCTCGTCACTTCCAAGATTTCGGTCGAATTTCTTCAAGTTTCTTCACTGCTCCGTTTGCCTCAGGAAATTAAAGGAATCTTCCAATAGGGCCTAAGAGGTTTGCCCAATCCTACATTGTAACCCTCTCGTGTGTTTTTTACTTAAAATACTAAATAATATATTAATAATGCTCGTATTTACTTACTTGAAGGGAAGCAGTTAGTAGTACACTAGCAAAATGCAAATTTTAATTCTCTTGAAAATGCCAAACACAAATCTTATAAGCTAGAATAAAATTGTGACTTAAAGAATTAGAAGAACATAATAATGCATATAACTATATGACTATAACTATATGCCAACAAGAATAACTTGCACATGAATTGAGTGGCCATAATAACACTAGTGCCTAAAGCATGTACAATTTACACAGTGGTTTTAACAAACTACTAGTAGTTTTAAGAAACTATTATCGTATCAATACAACCATCTCGAAAACCACATCATTTCAAAAACCCACTCTAGCATTTACAACCAATATTGATAACCATGTCATGAACCACTATCGGTTTAAAAAAAACCATTAGTGATTTTCTTCTACCAAATAAAATTATGCATACAAAACCACATATGCCATAGTTTTTACATGATTTTGTACTGCTTAAATATAGTAGTCCATTTTTGGAGGCCTTGTGTTTTATGTAGCTTAAAGCTGATGTTCTGTTGCAAAACATTGACTATCTTAATGGACTTCATGGCTAAGCATGCATCTAGTGATGATGTTATGTGACTCTCAAGCGACAGTGCAGCTTGGAAGCATGTGGATGCAACATGGCCTGCTGTTGGAAAAGAACTACGTAATGTGCGTCTAGGCCTAGCCACCGATGGTGTAAACCCGTATGGTACACAATCAACGTCATGGTCTACATGGCCAATGATGCTAGTTAACTGCAACAAACCCACAGATAAGAAAGTTATATGAAATAAGTTCTACATGTACATGTAGTTACTCAAAGAAATCATCCTCTTCTTAAAAGGAATAGGTCAAAATCCTACTCTTCATAAAACAGGAGGACAAAGTCCAATTTGTTACATTTTTTTATAGGACAGCATGTCCTGCTCACATCAAGGACAATACACTGACAAATTTTGTAGGACAAGCTAAGGTTAACTGCACTTTTTTCAAACCTTGGTCACATATGTCATCTTTTAGCCTTGATTTTGCTGAGATGCCATAGCTATCTTTAGGTTGTTTCTCGTAGCTTGAAAGCAGAAGAGAAGTGGAGTCATTTGAAGCCCCCATAGTCAACTGGAACCTAAAGTACACTGATCTCAACCGTAAGATTGTATAATAAAATCTAAGCCATTGAACCTAGGGTTTTGATTCACGGACAGACATACGACATAATCTTATGATATAGGATGGTGGTGGGGAGTCGTGCAATTCTCCCCTAAGAGATCAAAGCATGATCAATCATGATGGTGGGGAGTCATGCGATAAATCTTTGCCTTCAGATGCAATCAACTGATCTAAGCCGTCCAAATTAAGGCTCCGTTCAAGACATACACACGCTATAAAATTGTATTATGAGATAAATAGCTTCTTAGACAGACTATGCTTTTTAAACAATATGCAAATACCATGATGGCAATGTAAGCAAAACCCACCAAATGTAAGAGTACTGCAGAATTTTCAAATGCTGCAGATTGCTGATAAGAAAGACTGCAGTTATCATATTTTGCAAATCCAATCTGCATTTTATCATTATCATGTTCCACCAAGTGATTTATCAATTGGTAAGATCCAATCATATTGTACCCATCAAATCCAAGATCGAAGAATGCAAAACACAGCACGCTTTCGTTGAATGGATAGAGCAGATTAACATTATCAAGCTCCAGAGCAGCTTGTCCTCCCTTGAAAATGAAGCTAACGTTAGGTGTAGTTGGGAGATCTGAACCTGAAAAATTATAACAAAGTTGAAGCTGAAAATCCTCAGTGATATTTACAGCGCCAACTTTTTGCAGGCTAGAATTCATGGAGGAATCCAATATACTCTCAAGTGTCTGATAAATGTCTGAACCAAAGAAGGAGAAGAGACTACTTGTAACAATAAATGTTAAGTTGCTAAGATTAGGCTGTGAGATATTCAACAGACCACCATCTATTGCAATGGATTCAAGCTCCAAGACATAATAGTCACCATAACCGTCCAATATTGGAGTGTATTTGAGCGCTGCAGTAGATGTATCAGGATACAGGAACGAAATAAACCCTGTTGAATCCAAGGTTGGAAGGCAATAGCTGAATTTTTTTCCAAGCATAAAAGCCATGGAACGATTGCCTCTATTCAGACCAGCCAGTGCAGGAATTTTTGCTTCAGTTAGTATGCCTTGTGAGTCACTTTCACAGCCAAATCTCAAATTTTGGCTTTTGTAATGGTGCACAATTTTGCTGCTATTGACTTCAAAACCATCAAAAGAAATAATATCTTGGGAACAAAAGCCAGTTGAATTATATAGTCTGTGATACAGATTATTGCCGTTGTAGTGGTCTGTGTGGTTGATATCGCTGCATGATACTTTCTGATAAGTTGTGGAAGATTGAACGAGTTGGCACTGCACCCAGAGAAGATCGCTGAGTGTGTCAATGCTTAGATTGAAGGAATTATAAGGAGTGCCCATGTATATATCCATATTAAAAAGACTGGAATCATATGAAAATGTAACATTGGAGTATGGCAGCACCAGCTTAGTGGAGGAAGAAGATTTGTCAAGAAAATCTTTCATGACTGATTTCCCAGCCTTTTTAAGAGATCCGAAATGCTTGAAAACAGGTTTTAGCCTGCTGACCCCCCTCACAGCAAATGATGCGAATGAGCAATGGACACCACCAATTGATACTAGTAAGCCATCTTCATAGCCATCTGGTTGATTTGTAACGTTGGCGCATGGTTGATTTGTAACGTTGGCATATGGTGTATGGCGTCTGGCCGATTCCCAAGCCTTTGTAATAAATCTGAAATTGGAAGGTTTCAGCCTACTTGCCTTTGCGCCTAATGATATGAATGAGCAATGGACACAGTTGGGAAAAGAAAAGAGAAGAATTATGAAAGCTATAAGAAGCAAGATCTTCTTCATAGTCATCTGTTTGATTTGCTGGCTCTAATAGTTCCCCTTATAAAGCATTTGGTTTCTTAGATGCTTGGAGCTACCCATTTTCTCAAGACAAATCTGAGTATTATTCCAAATGAACACATTACTTGACTCCTTCCCATACTTTTCTAGGCCTTTCAATGCCTCCTTCCCATACTTTGCCTTTCAATGCTCTCAAAGGGCAAGAAACTCCAATGCAGTATATTATAATGTGGTGATTCTTGATATCTCATATAGGTGTTAATATGGAATTTTATTGATGTATCAACAAGATAAAGTCAACTAGTCATAGTTGCAAATGGCCTTTAATATAGCAACAAGATAAAGTCAACTAATCATAGTTGCAAATAGCCTTGCATGGTCAAATCTCCATGATAACACTGTATAGTCGATAAGGATGAAATGCGATTCGATTAAAGTTGCCAGCAAATTTTCAGTCGATGTAATGTTTTAATTTTGTATAGTCGATAAGGATGAAATGCGCTTTAATTAAAGTTGCCATCAAATTTTCAGTCGATGTAATGTTTTAATTTTGGGTGTTATCTTGGACTTTTGACCATGCAAGGCCATTTGCAACTATGACTAGTTGACTTTATGTATAAGAGAATGCGCATCTTCCCTGCATTCTGGCAAGGGAAACGTTACGCACAGAAGCGGCGTTGACTTTGCCGGAATGCAGGGGAGATGAGCATTCCCTTAACTTGGAAGAAAGATAGGTGGCATTCTGTGCCAGGTGTCACGTCCTGAGCGGCTGAAAACAGAATCGAAAACAGAATGTTAGTTAAAAACCCAGAATGTAACGCGGAATGTCGTCTGTCAACACAAAAAATGTTGCGCACATTCATAGAAAAGAATCTTGGACACGTGGCGCGATGTATTGGCCGGAAGGGCAGAATCCAACCTACTTTGCTTTTACGTTGTTGATATATTCATTGTCAACTATGACTATGTATTTCCAAGATATATGAGCCAATAAGGATAAAATCACATTTGTTCCCTTTCAAGAGCCGAAACTAGGCGAGGGGTTGCCCACAACTTCTGATTAAAGGAGTAAAAACCCGATTTGATTAAAGTAGATGCCAATAAATTTTCGATCGAAATTTTGTAAGAATAATGTAAAATCTACCAAATTTAGAGGTGGTTTTTTTTCTCAAAAGTCATTTTTAAGTATAAATAAAGAGCGCCAACTTTGATGATTAATGCAAAATCTAGATCGGAGGCCTGGTTCCCTTATAATATTTCCTTCACCCTGCATATAAATAGCAAACCCCATGGCAAATAATCATCTACAACAACCCTACATAAAATAAAATCAATCATGCAGCTTAAGTCACCCCTAATTTAGATCACGAAAAACAAATGTTAGTTTAAAAATTAGAATAAAAGCTTTTCGTTCCTTTTGGCTTTAATAAGTTTGGATGCTTAATATGATCCTTCGATGACTATTAAAGGAATTCCTTGCCCCGCATAATGATAGCCAAAAGATATCCATATGACATGTTGCTATATATCCACATGACGTAGCATGTATATTGACCAGTTGGAGCATTGGCTTGCTGAGCATGGGAGAATGGGCACTCCACTGCTACACCATATCGTCATGCACCTCAATACGCTGATGACATGGATCTTTTGGCCCACACACCAGAAGACATTCAGTGGCCACATGAACGCTCTTGAAACTTTCTGCCACTGTACAGGAATGCGAGTTGACTTGGCTAAAACTAAAGTCCTGCTCGTATCGTCTTGTCGCCACCCAAGGCCACCTTCTTTCACATATCAGGGTCAGAACATGGAAGTGGCTCCCACGGTTATGTATTGCTGCGGGTTGGAAAGCTTTGTATGCCATGCAGAATAGTAGCCACCAGGTAGAGCTGCCTGCTTGGGATCATCAATCACGCTTGTTCAGAGCTTTGATTGAGCCAGTTCTCTTGTACAGGGTTGAAGTGTGGGGCCCAGGATTGGAATTTGACAGCTTTCATGCCTGTTTTTGGGATTTCTTTCCGTCAAAATAGGTAAAAAAAACAATCTGTATGGCAAATGAAGGGCAGCGCTTGGGCAATTGCCTGTCATAGAAAAGAGCACCTACAAGATATGCACATCATTTGAAGGGTTGGGATTAAAGATTTGCCTTTCATATTTCTTCTTATAGAATCTAATAAAATTTTTATATAACATTTCATTATACATTTGTATGCACATATACACCCCAGTTTTCAAACAACTTAAATAAAATAGACACAACACCAACCATTGAACATATTATATTAGTTGTTGCATGCATGTCACCACCAAACCAACCAACAAAATATGCTTCGACCATTAGAATTTTTTTTTGCCTCTTCTACGATTTTTCTTGTCGTTGCCAATTTGCCACCCAAACCTGAGGAGTCTGGACTCTGGAGCTGATTCGGCGAAAAGGGAAGGGAGAGATTGTGTTTATGGAGCAGCCAGAATCGATCAAGCGGCCAGGGCCAGCTAGGTCAGCTCTGAAATCTAATAGGAAAGTTTAGTTCTTGAAGAGATAAATCAGACCATGGAGATTATCGAGGGTTCTATTGATGGTGGAAATATTGAGGGTTCTATTAAAAATATTGGTGTTGCTTTTAGTTCTTTTGGTGTTGCTTCTAGTTCTAAGAAAAGGAAATGGAGAAATGAATGGACAAAACTTCACAAATGGGCATCGTGCGAAGTGCTATTGGTGTCTTGAATTTAAGAAGGATAACACGTACACAAAGGATGGATCAAGACTGATGCAATTATCGGCCTTGAATGACATGCAAAATTTAAGATCATGCAATTGAAGGGTGAAAATGCTAGAGGCCCAATAGAAGAACAGATTGATGTCGTTTGTCATTCAGAAATGTGTAGAATTATTGTGTGCATCCAAAATGTACATTGGATGGGGCAATTCAGTATTCCATTGCATAGATATTATGGTGTTTGTGTTCATATGAGGCATACACATTATCTAGATACTTTTAATACTAACGAATATGGTGCTTATACGAATCACAAGGCTGCACTGAGTTCCTTATGAGCATACGCAATGTCTCCAGGTGAGCTCTTCTTCTTAATTTTGTATTCTTATAGATAAGTCTACGGACCGCACACTTAAGAAGCACCTTATTGTGTATATGCAATACCTGACAGAAAATGGCAAAGGTGAGCCCAAGTGTTCCTTTGTGATGCTTTTGCCACTGAGGATGGTACCGCTAAAGCAGCCTATGATGCTTTGCAATCCTTGTTGATCTCTATGGACTTGAGCGGAAATAAGATAGTTGCTTTAGTCACTAATGGTGCATCTACAATGTTAGGATGTCGCACGTACTTGGTCACTAGATTTCAAGCAATAGCTCACAGAGAAGCGCTTGCCGTAAAGGATGCTTTGACATCTGCGGAGAGAGCATTTGGGGAAGGAACAAAGCATCTTGGTCTTTTTATGAACTGCTGCAAGGATGGTTTGATGTCATTTTTGAATAATGATGGTACCACTATTCATGAGCATACACTCAGTATGTTCCTATTCCAGGGAAAAAAGCTAATGCACGAGGACTTAATTTGAATGAGATTCCAGAGGATGGCAGTTCACTTCCACATTGTATTCGTATTGGGAAAGCATTCATTACTGCTGCATTAGATGCACTTGCTAGGATTGTATTCGTATTGGGAAATCATTCATTGCTGCTGCATTAGATGCACTTGCTAGCGGATGTAAGTGAAATATTTAATGCCATGAAATTCTTCAATCCGTCTGCGTATGCTTTGGATGATGTTGTAAGGGATGACAAGGCTAAGGAATGGTTGGTAAAATTGCTTGCCAAGTTTGCTTCAAAAGTAGACATGGCTAGATGTTTGAGTGACATGGAGGACTTTGTTGAGACACTTTTTAGGGCCGCTAAGAACAAAGGGATGGTCGTAGCTTGGACTATTTGTAGAGATGACAATGGAACTTGTGATAGTTGGTGGGACAGTTTTCCCACATTGATGAATTTATGGCAGGTTGGTATGGTCATTCCTAGAAGCGCGACCTCTTGTGAGAGAGGTTTCACTCGCCAAAATCCTATCAAGAGTGATATAAGATCACGTATGAACTTAGAAACACTTGATGCCACCATGTGTGCGTCATTGTGGGATGAACCATTTGAAAGAGTAAACTGGTAAGCATGCTACAAGGACTGGAATGACGTGAAGCAAAGAAGACGAATGCCATTTGAATAAAGTGATGCGCTTGGTTTTAAGCTTTAAACTACTATTTTTGTTTCACTAGTGTTTATATAAGAACATTACGTATTTCATGAACTTATAGTAGAATATGCCTTGCTATGTTTTTGAGGAAAAAAACTGGTTTTTATCATCTTAGATTTTTGTATTGCATTTGAAAGGCTTGAATTTAAGAACTTCCTGTCACGCGAAAGGCGTAAATCCATTTTGCCCGTCCCTTGAAAATTAGGGGCGAGCCGTCAAATTCCAACAGTGGTGGGGCCCGTCATATCCACCACCACATAGAATGACCTTGAACAGGTACATAAGACCACCTTGGCACGATGTCCATTTTTAGAATTTCACATTTTAACTGGCTTAGTTTAACCCCGTCATGTCTTACACACCCAATAACAGCCTTTGACTCTAACTCCTTTAGTCTAGAGAACAAATTCATGCTGCAATGAAGGAATACCTCGAAACTCAGACTTAGTCCTCTGTCCTTGCTTCTTCAATATTTCTTCATGATGTTTTCTATTATTTCTCATGATGTTTTCTATTCTTATTTCTCATCAACAAAGCAATATTGGTGCCATGTGTGCCTCATGTGACCAATCAGATGTTGCCTATGTGGTATGTGTCCTCGAGCCGATGCCGCATCCGTAGTAGGGCAAAGCCTTTTGGGGCGTGTGTCGGAGATATGATCAAGACTGGTCGATAACTGGTAGTCCCTGGAGAATTCCCCCTATGCCCAATTATATATCTTCAAAGGCTCATGACCAAGTATGGACGTATTTGGCTCACACCAGTTTAAGGACTGATGGGTGGAAAAAACAAATCATATCTACTCTACTCCGACTAATGCTATTTATGTGGTATGACGTAAAAATTGCTTCATCCTCCCCCTCATTCCCTTCTTCTTTTAGGTGAAGATATAAGGGGCAATCCCCCCCCTTCCCCC
>JAANSK020291546.1:0-10450 GCA_011763485.2 Isoetes engelmannii
ATCGGTGCGGCTTAGTTGAAGAACATGAATAAGCCAATGAATCAAACGATTAGGTTGAATCAAACGAATTGTCTGCAAGGGCATAAAAAACAAATTCAGCGGTCTAGAAGCACTAGATACAGCGTCATCTCTTCTAGATACACTGAATTTAAGTAATTGAATTCTTGCTTAATATTCGATAAACACAATTGATGTTTTTTTTTAATTGAAGGACGTCATTCTATTCTATTCTATTCATCATCACATCATGAGTACATTCTACTTCACTTTATTCTACATATCACATGAAAGCCAATCCACCACCTAGGCGCGATATGCTAGGAGCTGCTTTGCATGTGATTATCGAGTATATATATGGCAAGTTTAAGGTCTCTACCACAAGATCGATTGGTCGTATTTGAACCCGTGACCTAGGGGCAATGGATGTTTAAAGTCCCCATTACTAGACCGATATTGGTCAAGTTTGAACCTCTGGCTTCGGGTGTGGCAAAAAACACAATTGATGTTTGACTCAATTTGCTCATCATTTAATGTATGTTCGAACTAGAACAACTTTCTCAATAATTCATTCCTTTGAGTGGTGGTGCTCTATTTTGGAAGACAAGATGGATGCCCAAACCTTGCTGATACACAAGTGAAGTTAGTAGATAGAAAATTCAGTATGGTTGGATGTAAGAGAATGTGAAAATATGGTGCCTAACTTGCCCCTCACATTTGTGCTACTTTATGCAAGATAAATGTTAGAAATTTTTAATACAATCTTAAATTAGATTTTGTTAAATATATTTTTAGCTCAGTTGAACAATATTAATAATATTGTTGTCGTGGTTTGTGCCGCGGAGAACTCAAGCTCCAGGCCGTGACGTCCTCATGCCGTGGGATGCCTTTGTCTCTTCCTTTCCTGAGGTGGCATGGCCTTGACTCCTGACATGGCCGCAGGACCTCTACCTTTGCCTTTGGGGTCTTTGAGATCCTTCTGGTACCTTAAAAATAGTCTTGTGCTTTTGGACACGGGACTAAGTCCCCCCCCCCCGGCCTCCCTCCCTGCACCACATAATTCGGCAACTCATATATGCTGACGACGTGGACCTGTTGAGCTACACTCCAGAAGACATGCAAGGTCACCTGGGTGCTTTAGACACTTTCTGCCAGTTCACAGGCATGCAGGTTAACTTGGCCCAAACTAGAGTGCTACTAGTTTCATCTCGCGTCAGCCAAGGCTTCTCTCCTTCACTTACCAGGGACAGAATGTGGAGGTGGCTTCGACCTACAAGTATTTGGGAATCGAGTTTCCTACTACCACGCACTGGGACACTTCCATCAGACTGCACGTCACATCAGACTGGAAAGCACTGCATGCCATGCAGAAAAACAGTCACAAGGCAGAGTTGAATGTCTGGGTGACCAGTCACATCTGTTCAGGGCCTTGATCGAGCATGTTCTTTTATATGGGGCAGACGTATGGAGTTTGGTGATAGCCCTCGCCACTTGGAATGTCCTGGAACAGGTACATAAGGCCTCTTTAGCACGAACACTTGGACAATCCATAGTCATATTATAACTTAGACAATTTTATAGTCTTGCTAGAGTTCCTAGGGGGAATACAATGTGGCATCCTCGGATATATAGAGTATGTTATGTGCGCATTGTAAGTGTTAGTTAACTAGTTTAATAATTGATATTCTCAAAATCTTTACATGCTTCAAGACGACCAAATGTAATGTCTAAATAGTGAAAAACACATCGTAGCCGAATTCCAAGGTAGAAGTTTTGAAAATTCTTGTAATTTAGCAATTTATTGTGGTCTCACATACATCCAATAACCTAGCATATAAAAGTTAAGCTCTTAATTGGCACTAAGTATAAAGAAAAGAAGCATGCACTATATTAATGAAACCAAAAACATTATATATGGGGTAACATTAGTATTCTTAAACCATGCATAACTCAGTATAAGATGAAATGTTGTGTCTTATTCACCAGGCATCAAACCTTCGACCACAAAGTCATGCTCAATGTCCTCCCATTCATCATCATCTTCCTTCTCCTCAACATAATCTTCATTGCAATGCATCGAAGATCTCCCCTTGATTGTTTGTTCCCTCTTCAGCTTCCTTCTCCATATGATCTTCAATGAAATGCATTGATAATCTCACTCCTTGATTGTTTGTTCCCTCTTGAGCCTCATATTCGTCTATGTCTCTTGGCTCAACAAATTCCATTTCTTGCTCATGCTCTACCTCTTCTTCTTGACCCTATTGCACTTGATCCTTGAGGGTTGTATTGCAAATATGCCGATGCGATGTTGGCTCCGTGGGAATTACGATCCACCATGCATTGTTTTGAGGGTTGACATGAAAGAAAACTTGTCAAACTTAATGTGGATACACATATGGCTCGCTTCTATCCACTAAGACATACGTGGAGTCAACTTCAAAAAGCCAGAAGGATGAGGTCGCACCGTTTGATTTCGTCCACGATATAAAGGTTTGAACCATTTGGCCTTCAATATGGTCTGTCGAAATGATTGAGAATCCACATCTATAATATCAGTAATGATCCCAACATATTCAAATTCTCCATCAATAGGACTATCATCTCAAATTCTTGCTTGATTCTTTTGATTGAACGATGCAATGATTCTAGAGTCGAAAGTAATGCAAGATTTGTTGATGTCATCAATTCTAAAGTGTGCACCATATGCCCACATTAAGTTATGGAATTTAGCCTATGCATTGGTTAAATATAAGTGTCGTGATATTCTTATAACAAATGCAAAATTTGTATTGACAACAACACATAGGAACTTACCGATTTTACCGAACCAAATGCAATATTGAGGTCATCTTCTTGAATTTTTTTCTCCATTTTCTTCGGCTTCTCTAAGTTTTTTTGTCGACCACCAGTGGGGTGGAGAATCAGGTAGAGACATTAGTTCTCGAGGGTATTGTACGGCTCTCCTGTGATGTCCTCGATGGTTCCTTGCAGCATGTGCTTTCCTATCGCTATCCCTTTGTGCCTTCTCAACTTTATACAATCCATCCATCTCCTAAGGCTATCAGTATTGTTCACAATGAATTTATTGATACCTTCATACATTTCATCGCTTAATCTCCGTTGTTTACCTAGGCCTTGCAAGATTTCACCTTCTAACCACTTCGAAATCTCTTTCTTCCAAATCTTTGGTGCATTTGGATCATTGATATACTGGCATCTGTCAAGAAGAATAATGTCTCTTTAATAAGATGTCCTTCAGCCATACATCCCTTGGGTCTTGCCATCTTGCACACAAAGCCTTTTAGAACCTTCATATATCTCTTTAAAAAGAACATCCATCTAAAAGGGTTTAGACCCACGAGCAATATTTCTCGCGGCAAGTGCCCAACAAATGTACCTATTTCCATCACATTTGTTAGGTGCGATTAGTACATGAAGTTTGTTCAAAATAACTACATTATACCTGAAGATCAAATATACTAGTGGGAAATAGCTCTTCTAGTTGGCATAATATCTCTGCAATCTCTATTTCCATAGCTGGGATATTGGCAGCTACAATTTGCTAAGAAGAGACCCACCTAGAGAAGTTGGTGAGTTTATAGATGACCAAGGCACATGGAAGAATATGTTGTTATAAGAAAAAACCTAAATTAGACATCACAAGTTTGAAGATACTATCACTTTATATACTTATATATACCTGTAGAAACTTGTGCCAATCATGTGATTTTAACCCTGTGAGATCCCCATCTTTTGTAAATGCCCTTCTAAGGGAGGATCCATAACTAGTTGGAGTGCATAAACTTTTGATAGCACATTTTACCTGCTTGAGTTCATCTCTCTTCAAAACCCAAGGATCTCGAAGAAAGCGAGGAGCTCTACCCTCTTCTTCAATTGGCCACAATTCACTTTTGATGCCTTTGTCCTTTACATCCTTCCTAGCTTTTAGAGTTCCCCAATCTCCTGTAAGATGTCGCCAAGTGAATGGCTCACATTTTTGAAAATGTGCATAGGATCTAAGAGGTGTGCAATCTTTAATTCAGGCCACTATTCCAATTTATAAAATGTGGATAGTATCTTCATGCCAGGTGGATGTTTACCCGTATTTGGATCAAGATCATTCCATGTATCCAACCAATAACGTGGAGTTCTTCGCAAGAGCACATCTCATATATCACCACGACGGAGCCGATGACCTAGTGATAGATACTTTTGATGGCCAATATATATCATCTCTTGACGAGTGTGGTGATCTTATAAGATGTTAAGCTTTGTCCACATGATGGACATCCACATGATCCGCTAGTTTGCAATCCTGTAAAAAAAAAAAAAAAAAAAAAAAACCAATTATTAACCTTGTAGTATAGAGCTCAAATTAAACATATATTAAATGCGAGCATCGTACCCGACGCAACTTTAAATCGAGGATAGTCATGAATTGTGAAGCATAATATTGCACGGAATGTAAAATTGTGTGGTTGCCTCGAAATGTCGTACATTTGTATGCCTTTCCATAAAATATCCAACTCCTCGTCCACAAGTGGTTCTAAGTATACATTCATATCTTTAACTTGGTATTTGCCTAAAAATGCCATTGCTTTCAATTAGGAAACCACAACCTACATAAAATGCATCACAAGGGTATAAAAAAGTATGTACCTGGGACTATAAGCGTTAGCATTAACTGGCCTACCTTAGTTGCCATCCAAGGTGGTATATTATAGTTGATAACAACAATGGGCCAGACACTATGAGTAGATGACATCATGCCAAATGGACATATTCCATCCATGCCTAAAGCAAGGCGAGCTTGGTTCATCCTTGAGATGTGACCATTTGTCTTCTATGTGTTTCAAAGCCTCACCATCGGTTGGGTACCTCAAAATCCCATCATTGCTTTGGTGTTTTGCGTGGAAATCCATGAATTGGGCTAGGGAAGGACATTTAAACATGCCCTGTAATTGTAAAATGATTGGCATGTGCCGCAAAACTTTCTTTGGGACTTTAGACTTTGCTTTTTCATCATGCCTTGATTCATTGCACTTAGGACAACTACTCATGTCACTATATTCATTGCGGAATAATATGCAATCATTTATGCACGCATGAATACAATTGTTTCTTGTCTTACACTGTACATTCTTCTATTATTGCCTTTGCATTCCTTACACCAACAATTGCCATACTGCCTTGCAAGCCGCTCCAATGGATCATTCCAAAGCCAAGGTTTAGCAACCTTGGTTTTGCTTGAGTGAGATGATGAAGAAGCTCTATCACTAAGAGCAGCCAAGAATTGCAAGTCTTTTTCCCTTGCCCTCATTTGCTTTGTATTTGTATGACTTCTCTTGAGTATGTTTTGTATAAATTGCTTCTTTGTTTTCTTTGGTGACCCCAAAGAGTAAGTCTAAATCAGGAGCTAGCTCACGAGGGAAAGATAGCGCCAATGAACATGACAAAACACTGACTTGAAGAATATGCTTGTTGAGCTGCCGCAAGAAGGATTGTTAAAGATGAAGTCTTTGTTAGACACGCAGCTTAAGCAGACGGCCTCGAACCATAACCACAAAAATGGTGCAAGTTGTTCTAAGAGCGCAAAAAGATCTAGGTACGGAATCATCTGTTTTGACATGTTTTAGATTATAGATTCCATTCCACGTGCAAGTTTTCCATTAGCACATTTTATTTGCAGATACACATCCTTAAAGCATGCTTAGCTAGAGCTACTTTGCTTTAAAATGTCTTATGCTTGATAGGTCGAGTGCATCTTAAATAAGAAAATGCAAGGACACTTCCCTGACTTCAAATTTCAGTTAAGAAGCGACTTTGATGGTGTTACTTCAAGGACCTGCTGTACTTTCTTGAAAGTCATTTTCTTTTGTTAATATGCTATCAGCATATACGGTACCCTATTTTCATCATTACAGAGCCAACAGTTTCTTAGCAGCCAAACATTCATATCACAAAATAGGTCGCAGTTGATTTTAGTCCAACAGGCGGGTTGCTTGCTCTTGTTGTCCCATTTTGTCACAAATCCACCATCTTTTCCTAATTTTGTCTTATACCACAAAGTATTCTTGTGGTGTAAGCTCTTTTTTGGAATGTGTGTGCCATGCGTATGACCTTAGTAATAATAGTGCAGATCCCATCATTTGCTTCCACGGGTATAGACTCGTAACATTTATTAATATCAACAACAAACACGATATGGATTTTCCTGGACATTTACATGCATTCTGATTTCATGCACATTTACTGTTTTTTATTTCAAAGTACTAAAAAACATATGGTATGAAACTACTCCTGTTCAAGTTAAAGGAAAAATACTCTCAATCCTACTATAAGTTCTAAACTGCTGCACAATTGCTCTATTCAAAAAGGCTTGGTGTGTTTTACAATGCCTAAGTATGCATTGCATCTATGTCATAATGGCTTATCCCTTTTCTTTGGAAAGTTAAAGAAAATGGAAGATTTTATCTTTCAATATTTGGTTGGTCTCTTGCCATGCTTTATATTCTTACGAAATTGTGTTTCTGCCAAGCTTTATACTTAAGTTGAAACATATGCATCATTCACGATTTCAACTGAAATAGTTGCAGAAAAATAGGCACGACTGCATAATCTTTCACAGTACATATATCATTTTTTTGGCAAAGCTTAAGCTGCTTTTTGCTACAGAGCCGTAATGGCTCTAGTACTAGGTTTTTCTTTTAAAAAGGGTAAAGACCTTTGTCTCTCAACATTATGTTGTTTGTATTCTCTTCTTGAAAATTTGGCATGTGTATTTGGCATGATAGGCATGCTGACTCATGACATATTAGTTGAAAGGAATTTCGTGTTCTTGCAAAAGACAAAGGTCTTAGGATTGATAGTTAAAGGACTAGTTAAAAGCATAAAGTGGAAATGGTCAGCTTTTGATAGGAAACTGATAGAGATATAGTTTCGTTTATACACTTTGAGATAAGCATCATACAAGGGGTGTTCTTGAGTCAATGAATATTGCTGAAAACAAAAAAATCATAGGAACCTAAAGTCCAGTATGCATGGGCATAGTCTTCGAAAATCATAATAGTAATAGTGACTGATGCATTCTTATTATTGTTGTTTCATCCTTTAAGAATTCTGCGGTAAATTATTGGTGGAAAGTATCCCCTGCTTATATATTAGAGGAAGAAGGACTAGCCACATGTACATGTTGTTTTTTCCAATTTTACTTTCACCATCTAGCCTGTTAGAGCTTTTGTTACCACTGAACCTGTATTCTGAGGGTTGGAGTAGTCTACCTGCAATGATAACAACATAATCCCTATCATATTTTGAATGTACATCCATTTTTGGATTTTTTTTGCAGTCAGAAGTCTGTAAACCATGGTTACCCGGAACGGTGTTACGAACACTGTTCCGGTTCCGAACATGTTCGGGGGCATGCCACGTTCCGGGAACTTTTGTTCCCGTTCCGAATGTGTATGTTACCTGGAATGGCGTTCCGACAATGTTCCGGCGCGTTGGGAACGTTGTTCCCAACAATGTTTTTTTTTTTTTTTTTTTTCATATGTTTTTTTACGTTTTCCTTTTCAATGCAATTTTCAAATTTCAATAGGGATTAGGGTCTGATATGCAAAAGGGCAGAAACCCTTTTCTCTGTTACAAAGAAACAGAGCCGCCCCTCTAGTTTTTGCACTCAGACTAGTGCATACAACAGCAGATCGGCCCTCTAGGGAATCCAAGGCTCCAGCTCGGTTCATCTCGACGTCTCCATACCTGCTTGGAGACCAGCCAGACCAGCATCCTTGTCCTCTCTATCTGTCTGCAACTTCTTAAGGTAATGTCTTCCTTCTCAATCTATTTGTTTTATTCATAGGACAGAAGTAAAAGCATTTGTTTGATTGATTGTCTTGCATTTCTTTTGTTTATTGTGTTTGTTTAATCACATGGGAAGCATTGCAACAAAGAAGAGGAATAAACTGGCACACGGAAAACTTTTGTTAGTGCAAACATGCGCTTGATAGAATTTTGTTCTAAGTTGGATTTTTCAAATAAGAAATTTATTGGTGTGCATAAAGAGGAAACAATACTTGCAACATGTGAAGATGATGAAGACTAAGCTCATGGTGACGACAACGACAATGATGTTGAACCTTGTGAGGGCGACGAAGAAGAAATTGATGTTGAAGAAGGTAATGTTGAAGTAGGTAATGGTGATAATGAGGAAGGAAGGAAGGAAGGAAGCATCTTTTACTACTGTTGAAAGTGATTAGTTAGTTGGCACTCTACTAGTTAAGACTTAACAACATTGCACTTTTGTTATCAAATTATTGTTTTAAAAACTTGAAAATACTTTTTATTGATGTTTTTATCATAAAATGCTACTTTATGATATGTTGTGAGGCTGTTATTTCATATAAATATAAACATTTGCTGTAATAGTAAATTTGTGCTTTAATAATGCTGACTTGGTTTTAAATAAATATTTGTATGGAATATAATGATTTTATGTTTTTGTTGTAATATCTAGCAAAATAACAGGGGGTTATTTTTTTATTTTTATACGTTTTTTCACATGGTTTTCCTATGATTTCGTTGTTGTATTTGTGAAAGTGTACTAAATAGTATTTCTAGAGTGCAGTATTTCTGAGCCGTTGATTTTGAATAAGAAATGCGACCCTGCGGTTGTGGTCTCTCTAAGTTTTGGATCCATGCAAATGAATTTATTTTAGGGTTTCAACATCCCCAAAATAACATGCAAGCCTCAAAAAAAATTATTTTAGGGTTGTTTTGTTCGATTCTTTTTTCTTGGCAAGGCTCCTTCTTCGACTAGACCGGATTTGTTCCAAGGGGAGTTTTGAATCTGCTGAGCCGGATTGCCAGCAAGGGGATTTTTTAATCTTTCAGTAATAGAAGAGGAGTTTCGAATCTGATGTTAGGCCTGCCGAGGATGTAACATATCCATTCGCTTCATTCATTGTTATTTCTGCTAGAGTTCTCCTTCCTGTCCTACCGTCTGTAGAGGAGAAGATCGCCATCACTAGTCCTTTTGCAGGACCTGGTATGTTTGCAGTAGAAGGAGCTCTAACGGCCTTGGTAAAAGATCCAAAGGCACTCTTGCTTTATGTTGTTTGAACAAGAATGTATTGCAAGCACCAGCAAACAATGCAAGTGCAGCAAGACCAGGTAGGGCAATCATAAGCATGTACACAGTTTCTTTAACAGGTTATGGTGGAGTTGCAGCAGTCCATGTGCTCATCAACGATCCTTTATTGAAAGGGGTAGGATGTTTCTTGTTTCTGTGTTGTTTGCTATTTGCCTTAAGCCTGCCATTCATCTACATTCCAGGTAAGGTTGCCATTAATTTGCAGGCTATTTCCCATGGATATCTAGGAATGGTACTTTGTTCAGTTCAACCCATTCTGATGGATAAAAGGCAATGACACAAGGGAAACATTTTTTCTTACTATAAAATGTAATACAAATATGAACACCATGTGTAGCTGATGGTTTGTGATGGCTTGGTCTTCAAGGGCGGTAGAAACACGTGTTGCCATTCAAGTGAGTGGGTTATGATTTGTGTTGGCTTGATGTTCAACTGCGGCAAAAACACAGGTTACCCTGTCAGCAACCAGGAAATGCAAACTGAGGATTATACATAAACATAAGGAGAGTATGAATATTGAAAGATGGCTTCCTCCGCGAGCATTGATTTTCTGCAATATGATATTGTCTTGTAGGTTGTATTTACACCTACTCTTCATCATCTCCAATACTTAAAGCTCACTTTTTTGCTTCATCTATGCTTAATACTGCCAAATATCTTTTCCTTCATGCTATTGAATTTTCACATATATAGATATCTATCCATTATAAGGTTTATGATATTGCAGGTTGTAATGTACTCTTCATCATCTCCAATACTTAAAGCTCACTTCTTTGCTTCATCTTATAAACAACTAATATCTCAATATTGCAAATAAGACTCATTGTAAGATACACATATTCACAGTTTTATTTATATCTACAAGATAGTGGACGGCCCTTGCAGGGTAGTATCAGGCACCTAAATTCCTTCATAATTCTTTGTGTGAATACCTTTTTATGTAATATGTAGAACACCCTAACCAAGGCCCCGAAGGGGCAAAAAAAAAATTTCAGACACCAGAAACCATTACATCCTACATTTTTAAATAAATTCTCTCTAAAACCCCCTTTGGTTTGGATGCATATTCACACAGGGGTGATGTAGAGCAACGAGAGCCCTTTTTATTTCCCTAAAATAGTATAATACATCTAAGGAATCAACACCATTTAGTATATTGCTTCAAACCTTATAGCATTTAGTAAGTCTCACTATACAGTATAAGAAAATTTGTACGAGCATACCCCACAAACGAGGATCGCTAGCTACGGTTTAAATCAAAGCATAACTCGTGAATATGCCCATCCAACAACTCTCGTTGCCCGG
>JAANSK020291557.1:0-10450 GCA_011763485.2 Isoetes engelmannii
TCCCTGGGGGTCGAAAAATGCCCCTTGGAAAAAAAGTTGGGAATGAATATGTCCCATTTTTTACAAATGCTCCTTATCCCCTATTGCTTTCATAAAGCCTAACATGCAAAGGGGAGAATTCAATAGAATCAGCATGAGAATTCAATTGCCACCAAAGAAAAGCACTTCAGATACTAGATACTGATATTAAAATCACTCTCAAAATGATCTCATGTATATCTAAGCAAGGAAAAGAATTTCCAATAAGCTAAAGGATTCATGCAACATATGATTATAAGCAAGGAAAGGAAATTCCAATAAGTTGGACTTATTAGCTGATAGATATGAGGCGTCCAGTATATCCAGCTGCTAAATATGTCCCTCCTAAATAGGACTTAATATGTAATATCTATGAGACATCCAGCATATAACCAAAAGAAAAAACGAATGGCCCTGTTTAATGGCGACTTTGCATGCACCAAATACGTGCAATCTGCAAAACGCTAACGCACTATATCCAAATATCTCCAGGAAAGGGTAGGAAATGAATAGATAATAAAGCTAAAGAAAACCTACAAACACAAATTTGAATGATACGTGGACTGAGCAATCTATCATACCCATGGAAATACTGTAACAGTCTGGAAATTAAATACGACATTGAAAAACCCAATATTGCTAAGGTGGCTACTATAAAAGATATTGCGATATATGCAACACATAGAGGAAAAAATTTACTATATAGAAGTGAACCCCTAACTTGAATGGAACATAGAATAAAAGCAGACTCAAGAAATAATACATTAATCAATGCTTTCAATATGTAAAAGCAGACTCAAGAAATAATATCTTGATCCACGATTTCATTATATGATAGAGATCAGATAAGTGATGGCTTGAAGACAATACCTGCAAGAGAAGTGTATCAACCACGAAATTCTAAGAGCAGACTTGATGTTCATCGCCACATGCAATTAAAGATTCCATATGCGCTATTAATACAGGCTGCAATTGCTGATCTGCTTCAGCTGCAGCTTTTTGCAGTTTCAGATTCAACATTATGGCCTTCGTACTTGTCATGTCAAGCATGTTTTTGTCAAAAGGGCAATCTGAATCCCACTTGTTGCGGCAATGTATGACCAAAGACATTCTTGCAGGAATAGCATATGGCAGATATATGTTTCCTAGATAAAAGGATTGATAGTACCTTTAAATATTGTAATCATGTCAATGCACAAGATGAAAAGCAGTATATGATCTGGTACTAAAATGAACTAAGTAAAAGAGTTGAGGACTTACATTATGGTAGTGAAGAGCGAATTTCCCAACAAAAAGACATGAATTTATTGGTACTTCCTGTTGCTAGGCAACTTAGAATGTCCAGCGCAATTGCAACTAAATGTTATAATATGTATGTTCCTGCCAAAAACTTTTTCACAGACATCCTCATGAAATGTGCCCTCATAACCTTAAATTTTTCTGGCTAAGAAAGGAAATACAATAGTTATCATAGATTTGCAGAGGCAGAAACGGAGTAGAAGCCTCTTCCGATATTGCACTGCATCATACCTTACTGCAGGCAGCAAATGGCAAGAAAAGCATGCCGTCCTAGAAAACCTTGTCTTAACACAAATTCGTTGCACACCAATACTGAGGAAATCACATCCGGTTGCTCTTGGTCGGGCACAAAAAAGCACAAAATCTGAATCTGGTGGAAACTTTCAAACATTCTTTCGGCCCACAAAGGCATCCGGGATTGTAGAAAAATGGCAAGGAAATCTCGAAATGATGCCACGTTGGCAAAATAAACATGCATGTTTGAATTTTCTGGTTGACGGAAGGTTATATTTTATGTGCCCCTTCAAGTTTTAATGATTTGATGATGCCACGTGGCATCATCTGGGTTGTCCATGGGCCGTCCATAAGGACAAAGAGATAGCGAGATAATATGGACCTTGATAGGGGCAGAGGGACAGACAGATGCTACGATTTTATATCATAGGATTCTTAATTCGTCTCCTCGAGTTTCGAGACGCTATGGTTTTATAATATAGGATTCTTAATTCTTCTCCTTGAGTTTCATATTGTTGTTTTTCTCGTAAGTCCATGACAACTTGAATCGAAATCCCTTGTCGAGTTCAAGTCTATCTAAGAGTAAGTTTTCTTTTTTCTTTGTCTCTTGATCGTGGAAAGTCTTATGAGGAGAGAAGTGAATTTAGATGATATGATGCAAAGGATAGAGGAATTAAGGCATTGTATTGTCAATAGAACAAACTAAAGGAATGTTGAGCAGTTTGATGTCGAACAAGGGGCACATTGAGAACGTGCACAATAAATCATATGAATTAGTGGAGAAAAGTGGTTCTTTTTCTAGTACATAAACGGCCTTCACATAAGAGGGCCTTCGACATGAGACTTGGCCTACCCGGTTCACGAGTGCCGAACATGTTAAAGGATTACGGGGGTTGCTCATGAACGTGTTAAAGGGTTGGGGGGTTTTCCATGACGCAAAACCTCCAAGTTTTCTGGAGGTCCGCAAAACCTCCAGGTTTTCTGGAGGCCCGCAACGATTTCAGGAGCTCAAGTCTTGGACTTCCACAAAAAGTAATCCATCGCTATTACTTTCTGCTCAGGTCTTGGACCTGACTTTGGTCCATCAGTTCAAGTTTTATTCTTGTGCATCAATCCGTTGAGATGTTGCCATAAAAAACCTTGAGGTTTTCTGATTCATGGGAACCCAAAAACCTTGCTTCATACTATTTCAGGGTTAGATCCGCTCATGGAAACCCCCTTACCCTAGATTGCAAAATACTGGTCTGTAACAATTCCAAGACTTTCTATGTGCATCATGTCCGTAAAGATGTGTGCAGCTTCTTCAACATCTCAGCAAGCACCTGTCTCAGGCACATCTAGCCACTATACGCAGGTTCGGGTGCCACTATACGCAAGTTCGAGTTCCTGGCTTGTTTCGCCTGATGGTCTCTGTACTGCCTGATCTAAACCATTTTTCTTTTTTCTTTTTTTTGAAGAACGAAAGACAATTTATATTAACTGGAAAACTAGTACAATGGGAAGTCAAGGCAGGTGGAGGTAGCCCCAAACCTCATCCCTGACATCCGGATGCAACTTCGAAATAAAAAACTAGTGATGAAGACGAGATTTAATCTCTTGATAGAGGCTAGCAACAGGAGTATGCAAACCTCTGAAGACGCCATGACACCTGCCGTTTCCAAACCACCCCACAGACTAGAGCCCTGCAAATGTTGAACGCCCATTTCTTGAAGCGGGGCCATCTAGCAGGAAGAATGCCCAAAAGAAATTGTTAACTTATGAGGTGGGACCGAAAAGAGGCCTGTACAGTGAACCAAATGTATCTGAGATCACCACAAAGCATAAAACAATGCTTTATTGTTTCAGGGGCCAGTTTACAAATTGGACAAAGAGGACTAACAGATGGCCTGAATGAGTGAACTCAGGCATTAGTCCTTACTGTCCGATGCACAACTTTCCAGAGAAGAACTGAATGTTTAGGAATAAGATTCTTGTCCCACACTCTGGATCAGACCGCTGCATGCTGGATTTCCGGAATTCTTAATTGCCAATGCACTGAAGGAGACAAAGAGGGCTGCGTGGTGCGAAGTCTGTAGCAAGTCCGAACAAAATTCTTCCCCCACGAAATATCTGCTACAAAACCCCAGGCACGTTCATTCTCGAGGTTGGGCCGCAAAAGGATGTTATCCGCCACAACTTCCCATATGTCGAATCTCGCTCAGTCAATCTGAAAGGGTCCTTGAACTCTTGCCAAGAACGGAGGCGTCCATTGGAATATCAATCCTGTACCAGAGAGATACCCCCACATTGCCACTGATGCTGAGTTTTGGGATGCATGGTAGAGACCAGTGAAGGCTCGTCCGGTAAGGGCACCCAAAGGAAGGGAGAGGAGGAATGCGAGGCGTTTGAAGGATGCAGAGAGGCCAATGAACTAACATCTCTCCACGCTTTGAGAAGGCTGCGAAGGAGGCGAAAAGGTCGTGAATGCCCAAGAGCCTGGACTATCAAGCGCATCCGAGAAGACTGTGTATGACCCAAGAGAATTCTCCACATGAACTTTGAGATTAAGACCTTACTATGAAGCGATAAGTCCATCATCCTCATACCACCGTCTTTCTTGAACGTATGCACTTTCTCCAAGCCACTTTGACCACTGCTGCAGACGCGTTGCCACCCCAGACAAAATTACGTATTGTGGCCACTATCTCTTTGAACTTTGAAGCTGGGGCTAGCAATGCAGAAGCGACATAAACATGAGTGTTGTTCAGAAGCGACATAAACATGAGTGTTGTTGAGGACAGACTTAGCCACCTGTATTGTATACGCCCAGCCTGATCTAATCTTGGTCCCTATATGTTATTTTTGAGCGTCCTCCTGTCTTTGTGCATCCATATTTACTCCATATTTACTCTTGTATGTACTCTTGTATGTACTGCATCAGCTCTTATCCCAACTGCTTAAAAGCATGGCCCTACCGGATGAGATAGCCGAGCAAGCACTTCTTGTTAGAGATTAGACATCTTTATTATCAGATATATTTGTTCTGATTTTCTTTGACATGATAGGCCTAATACGCCCACCAATGTTCTAGAAATATGGAGCTGGTTGCACATAGGATGAAGGGAAAAAAGAACTCTGAGAACTACTGGCCGCTAGCGCAAACTGATTCGGCTTTGTTGAAGGCGAGCAGAGGCAATATTTCACGGGCATGGAGCTGTGGGTAAATCATAGCTGGTGCTGAAGTCGTTGGTGCTACCCGCACGTGGATGATCTTACAGTTGCCCTCCTACAGTGCTCTGAGGCTATGAGACCCTGTTGTTGTTGTACAGAGGGTTCCTTGAGACAACTTGCCAACGATGTTGAATATGCTTGAGCACCTGTAATTCTGGTTGAGTGGATCCGGGACCTTAGTTGATGCTGGCCTCTAGATGAACATGGCAATGGCGTTGGGCACTAGGTGGATCTAGGCTTGGCCTTTAGGTGAACATGGCGATGGTGTTGGGCGCTAGGCGACTGAGCCAGTTCACACGTATTTCTGCCACATATGGTCCCTTCAAAATTCAAGTCCTTATTAGCTTCTGAGCTGTCCTATCCTCCCTCCTTTGCATATATATTTGCCATCAATGCATAAACTGAGGCATCCTTCTCATCCAATGTTAGTATTGACTCGAAAGCAAGCCTTCCCACATCCATATTCTTCCACTTTCCACAAGCACCTAATATGGTTTTCCATATTGTCAGGTCCGGTTCAAATGGCATATTTTTTGCTAGTTCTAATGCATCATTCACAAGATTGCCACGGCCAAGGAGATCAATCATGCAAGCATAATGTTCAATACTCGGAATGAGCATGTGATGCAAGCACATGACCATAAAGTATTCCCTTCCCTTGCCAACATAACCAGCATGACTGAATGCAGTGAAAATAGAAAGAAACGTGATGCTGTCTGCCCTAAAACATTCCTCCTGCATGCGCTTAAACGTTTTAAGGACATGTCTGATATCTCCCAGCAGGGTGTATCCTGCTAAAAGTGCATTCCATGTCACCAAGTCTTTCGTTCCCAATGATCCAAATACATGCTCAGCATGGGACATGCTCCCACATTTACCATAAAAAGCAACCAGAGAACTTGCTATGACTGCATCATTCTGGAGCCCTGTAGCGCAAATCTGAACATGAATTTTCTTCCCAATTTCCAGGGCCCCTATAGTGCTACAAGCCTTCAGTACAGCAACATAAGTCAGTACAACAGGAACAAACCCTGCATCTTGCATGTACGCAAATAATTTTAAAGCCAACTCGCCATCTCTATTCTCAACAAATCCAAATATCATAGAGTTCCATGAAACGACTGACCAATCTGACATCCTTTCAAACAGATGATGCGCATGCATCATGCTTCCACACTTCGCATACATATCTATCAATGTGTTTGCTACAAAGATGTCCAACTCATATCCACCTTTTGCAAGCTGAGAGTGAATCGCTATACCCCTCTCTAAACACTCAATTTTCATAAATCTCTTTCCAACTTGCTTGCCTTCTTCCTTCGCTGCACAACGCGCGCATGCCTTCAGGGCAGCAACATGAGTTCGAGCATTTGGTGCAAGATCTTGATCTTGCATACTTTCAAACAATTGTAAAGCTAACTGGTCCTCGCCAATCTCTGCATGTCCTAACATGATAGAATTCCAGGTTGCCACAGAATGATGCAGCATCCTATCAAAGACCCCAAGAGCATGGACCATACTGCCACATTTGGCATACATATCCACCAAGCTGTTTGCCACAAAAATGTCTACTTCGTGCCCACGCTTTGCAAGACGAGAATGAATTGCTATACCCTTTTCAAGGCACTTGATTTTCACATACTTCCCATCCACATGTTTGCCTTCTTCCTCAGATGTGCATGCAATGCATGCCTTCAGCACAGCAACGTAAGTTAGAGCCTCCGGTGTTAAACCATCATCTTGGATATGCTTAAACAATTGCAATGTCAATTGATGCTGTCCACATCCCAAATAACCAAACATTATGGTATTCCAGGCCATCATAGAATGGTGGAGCATCCTATCAAAGACAACATGAACGAACTCCATGCTCCCACATGTAATATACATGTCCATTAGGGTGTTTGCTACAACGAGATCCCACTCGTATCCACTTTTTACAATTTGGGAGTGGATGGCCTTAGCCTTCCCTAGGGATTCTGTTCTTCCAGATTTTCTACCTTTTCTCTCCACACAACAAATACATGCCTTCAGAGCAGCAACATAAGTTAGAGAGTCTGGCTTGAAGCCTTCATCTTGCATATATGTAAACGATTCTAGAGCCAATTTGCCGTCCCCTATTTCTGTGTATCCGAATATCATAGCATTCCACGTTAAAACAGAATGATAGATCATCTTGTCAAACTCCTGCCAAGCAAGTATCATATTGCCACATTTGGCGTACACATCAACCAAAGTGCTTCCCACGAAAATATTGAATTCATGACTGGTCTTTGCAAGCTGAGAATGGATTATTAGAGCCTTCTCTAGACACTCTATTTTCATAAGGTTTCTCTCCACTTGCTTGCTTTCTTCCTTTGCTGCACAACCACCACATGACTTCAGCGCAGCAACATAAGTCCGGGCATCTGGTATGAAACCCTCGCCTTGCATGCATAAAAACAACTGCAAAGCTAACTCATCCTCTCCACCATCGACATATCCAAATATAATAGCATTCCATGATATCACGTCATGGTACATCATTCTATCAAAAACCTGGCGAGCAAGCACCATGTTCCCACATTTTGCATACGTATCTACCAATTGGCTCGCAACAAAAATGTTCAATTGATGCCCATTGTTTAAAATTTGAGAGTGGATGGATATAGCCATCTCCAGATATCCTATTATTACCTGTTGTCCATCCCCTTGCTTGACTTTTTCTTTGCAACTACCACATGCTTTTAGAGCAGCAATATAGGTTCGCTCATCTGGTGTAACCTTCTCATCTTGCATGATTGCAACCAATTGTAGTGCAAAGTCTCCTTTCCCTTTCTCTGCATAAGCAAATATCATAGCATTCCATGAAACTATAGATGGGTGTAGCATCTTGTTAAAGATGAGATGAGCGTGTGCCATGCTCCCGCATGTGATGTACATATCCAATAGGGAATTCGTTATGGAGGTGTCCAACTCATGACCAGACTTTGAAAGTTGGGAGTGGATAGACAAACCCTTTTCGAGACACAATATTTTCGTAATATGAATGCCTTTTTGCTTGCTTTCCTTTTCTGCCCAACTGACACATGCTTTTAGTGCAGCAACATAAGTTAGAACAACTGGTTTGAAACATTTATCCTGCATAGACTGGAATAACTGAAGAGCTAACTCACCCTCTCCGTTCTCTGCATACCCAAATATCATAGTGTTCCATGTTACCACAGACATGTGCAGCAGGTTGTCAAAAACAAGGCGTGCACGCACCATGCTCCCACATTTAGCATACACACCTAACAATGTGTTTGCCAAAAGTATATCAACATCATGCCCGCTCTTAGCAGTTTGAGAGTGGACAGCTATTGCCTTGTTCAAACTATTTACCTTCACAAATTCCCCCTCCACTTGCTTGGCCTCTTCTTTTTCTGCAGAGGTAGCACATGCCTTAAGTATGGCAAGATAAGTGAGAGCATCTGGGGTAAAACCGTCTTCCTGCATGCACTTATATATATGTAGCGCCAGTTCTCCCTCCCCACTATCTGCATACCCAAATATCATGGAATTCCATGTTACAGTAGAATGGTGCAGCATCCTATTAAAAATCCTATGAGAAGACTCCATCCTTGAGCATTTAGCATACATATCCAACAAAGCATTTGCCACAAAACTGTCCAACTCATGACCAGTCTTTGCAAGTTGGGAATGAATGGCCATGCCCTTTTCAAGGAATTCCACATTCAATTGCTTGCTCGAAACCTTTACTGCAGAACGAGCACATGCCTTCAGTGCAGCAACATATGTTCGAGCATCTGGTAAAAAATCTTCATCCTGCATACGATAAAATAATTGCAGAGCCAACTCTTCTTCATGGTTTTCTACGTGCCCAAATATCATAGTGTTCCATGTGATTAAAGAGTGCTGCAGCATCCCCTTAAATACCAAATGAGCATGCAGCATACTACCAGACTTGGCATAAATATCCACCAAGGTATCACCCACAAAAGTGTCAATTTCATAACCATGCTTGGAAAGCTGTGAATGAATCGATAAAACTCTTTCCAAGTTATGCGTTTCCCACAATTTCCCCTTCCATTGATTGACTACTTCCTTTACACAACTGCCACATGCCTTCAGTGCAGCAATATAAGCTAGTGCATCTGGTGTGATACCTTCATCTTGCATGTGTGTAAAGAATTGAAGGGCAAAGTCTCCTTTCCCTGCCGCAACATATCCAAATATCATAGCGTTCCATGTCACCTGAGAATAGTAGGGCATCTTGTCAAAAACCTGCCGAGCATGGGTCATGCTCCCACATTTGGCATACATATCCACCAGGGTAGTTGCCACAAACATGTCCAGTTCATTTCTATCCTTTGCAAGTTGAGAGTGAATAGCTATACCCCTTTCCAGAAACTCTTTTTCTAAGAAACCCTGGTCCCTAGGTTCTGCTGCACAACCAGCACACGCTTTTAACGCAGCAACATAAGTTCTAGCACAAGGCCTGAAACCTTCGTCTTGCATGCAAGCAAATAATTGCAGGGCCAAATGCCAGTCTCCACTCCTTGCATAATCATATATTAACAAATTCCAAGACACCACATTGCGACGTTGCATCCTATCAAAGATACGAAGTGCATCTATTCTTTTTCCATATTTGGCATACATATGCACCAGTGTGTTATCCACAACAATGTTTACATCATCACCGCTTCGAATAATAAGAGCATGCAATTTCATGCCAGTATGGAGGTCCCTTAAATTGCTGCATGCTCTCAATGCAGCAAGTACGGTAGAAAGGTCTGGCCTCACCTCATTGTCTTGCATTTTCTTATGCATTACAAGGACCTCGCTATCATTACACCCATAGTGTGAGAGGTTGTTAAGATACGGCAACTTCATCTTGTTAGAATACTTAAAAATAGTCCTTCAAGTCCATTCCAATGAACATTTTATTGGCACTCTGGCTGTGACAACAATTGGAATCCGTAACAGCTTCAAACAGTATAATTCACATGAACAATGGGTTCGTACCTTAAATTCCCTGTCGAAAACAATTTCAACCGCTGTCACAAATTCCTGCCCTGCCATGGATGGAAAATCCCAGCTAGTGCTGCGTAGTACTCGGCGTAACGTCTCACACCGAATTTCGAAATGCCGGGCGCGAAGTCCAGATTGGTATGCTTGCATCGACGGATTTGAAATTGAAGAGACATCCTGAAGTCGATGAATGCTGAATACACGGGATTTTGTCATACATATTGGCCCTTTATTTTATGGGGTGAGCCGTGTTTCACGCCCGAAATATTGAATAATGGCAATTTACAACCACAATTGTGTTTTTGGTTGCCGAATGGCAAACCTCGGTGTTGCTTACTACCGTTGCTCGTGGGCCATTAGATTAGAGTTCTGCAATTGTTTCGGGGGTCGGGATGTTTGAGGGATTTAATGTTTTAATTGAAAAATTGTGGCCGTTGGATTTGTTGGGTTTTTAAATGGTTGAATGCATATAGGGTGATCCACCGTCGATTGTATTGTGTTTGGTTAGCCATGTGGCGGATGAGATAAGAACATAGAATCGATTTTTCTTGAGCACCCAATTCGGATTTGCTGCTAGGATTGGGGCAGGCTGGATTAGGAAGGAAGGAAGGAAGGAAGGAAGGAAGTATATTTTAACGTCGTAGCACTAGCCAGCGTCCTAAGGACATACGAC